>CM053626.1:4354977-4374409 GCA_028646595.1 Phalanger gymnotis | reverse complement strand
CTCCCTCTCCCTCTCCCTCTCCCTCTCCCTCTCCCTCTCCCTCTCCCTCTCCCTCTCCCTCTCCCTCTCCCTCTCCCTCTCCCTCTCCCTCTCTCTTTCTGTCTCTCTCTCTGTCTCTCTCTCTCTCTCCCTCTCTCTCTCTCTCTCCTTCCAAAAACCCTTAAACCCAGTTCACTCTGAAGCTTACATGCTGGACCACCATAGGTCCCTGCCCAAGCTTTACTTAAAGGCTGTATTTTGGGCCCTCCTGGCTTACAGTGAATGTCAATGGTAACTGTTTCTCTTTGGAACAGCAACCCTGAGGGTCTTCCCCTCCCAGCTTGATTTTTTTCTTTTTTTCTAATTAAAGGGGCCATCCCTTGACTCATTTCTTAAAGAGGCCTATTCACTCTAAGTGAGGACAGGAAAAGGCCTTAGCCTAAAAGGGCCAGGGTCCTCCATTGCGTCCTGCATCATCTCCAGTCATTTTGATGAATATCTGGTCACTGGATCCAGATGGCTCTGGAGGAGAAACTGAGGCTGGTGACCTTGCACGGCCCTCCCTCACTCAAAACAAAGTCAAAGGCAAGTCATGTCACCATTTCCCTGATGCCATAGTCCTCTTCGAAATGAAAGACAAACACAACAACAAGGATAAATGGAAGCACCAACTCGGATCGTTAACATTATCACAGGTGCTGGGAACAGTCTCTGTCAAGTCTCTGAGGCCTGGCCTAGCTAAGTACAGAGGAAAGCTTCTTGAGGAATTCTTTAGACTTGGCCTCCAATGAAACAAAGAAGAGAGGCCTTTCAGTCCAGCGGAGACCCCTTCTGTTTCTGCTGGAATGATGCCAGAGAGGCAGGGAAATAGTCAGAGGATCCTCAGGATGCCCTGGCTTTGGGCTTAGCTCTGGGCATTAACTTTCCCATTGAACTCATATGAGAGTGCGGCCAAAGTAGGCAGGCATGGATGGGCTATGAAGCGCATGCTTGGAGAGCCAAGCCACATCACTGAGATCACAGATCCAATGGCATACTGAATGATTTACAGTTCGAATATTCTCAGCCACGTTCTTAGGATGAGTGCTTAGGAACATAGAATGACCAAATGCTGTGGCCAAGGATGACTCCTCGCTTCACATAAAATCTTACCCTACAGTGGTCCAAAGGGAGGGAGGGTAGCTTACTTTGCCTTTATTTACTGTCCACTCTTAGCACCTTCAGCATGCTCTCCAGTACCTTACAATGTTCTTTTGCCTCTTCTTCCCCTTCCTACCATTCTTCAAATCCAGTCTCATTGCAAAGGTGGTGATAATGATCAGGTTTAGGCACGTGGATTTCATGGACACCTACCTGTCCAGATTCGTGAATCACAAAAGGGTTACTGTGATTTAAAATAGTCGTATTCACTCACCTTGTCATTTTCTTCAACATTTTACATCATTCACTTTGAGGAAATCAGTGTAGTACTGTTTTCATGACTTCTGTTTAAATTGTATGCCACTTTTGAGAGAGCCCTTTGGACATTCAATGGGAGCCTCTTGGGATGGCTAAAGATTATGTTAAGTAAATCAATGGAAATTAATATTTAACATAGAGCTTCAAAGTGTGTTGGCATCAGTATGGTAAGAAAAAGGAGATAGTTATTATGTCATGTACCTGAATGGATATAATTCAGTCCTTATCTTCCTGCTCATTGCTACAAGAAGGCAGAAGATCCCACTGTCTGGAAATATTGCAGTGAGGAAGAAAACAGTTCTTCAATTGGGAAAGGGAAACCCAAACATGGCAGAACAAAAACTGACCAAAAAAACTTAAAAAGCCAGAAAAGATTACAAGGCCTGATTGACTATTTTTCCAAACCATGATGAATGTCTTCCTCCCTGCTGACCCTGTTATGGTGGAGAATAATATGACTAAAAAAGCAGAAATCTTGGTACTGTTTAACTTTTTGACTTGGGAAACTAAGGCAGAGTGTTGAAATGAGTAAGGTAATTTAGTAATTCCCCAATGCTTTTGGCATTGGGAGGTCAAAATGTTAAAATCACGAAGAAAGGAAGAAACAAGCAATTATTAACTGCCAACTATGTGCCAGATACTATGATAAGCATTTACAAATGTTACCTCACTTGACCCTCACAGCAGCCCTTGAAGGTAGCTTCTATAATTATTCACTTTTTTACAGCATGAAACTGAGGCAGCCAGAGGCCAAGTCATTCAAATAGCATCACAGAGCTAGGAAATGGGAGTCTGGATTGGAACTCAGGTCTTCTTTACTCTTGGCCCAGTACTCTGTGCACCACACCACCCACCTGCCTCAGAATCTGAGGACAAAAACTCTGAGTACTTCACAGGCATTGTTGTGGGACTGATTTGCAGGGATTTCTGCTGCTCTCACGTGGTCCTGTACCTTAATATTTGAATAAAAGCTTCTTGATATATCCAGAATGTTTTCTGGACTTTTTCTTCCTTTTCAGGTAAGCAGTAGGTACTAAATTAATTTTTTTAAAGAATTTAATAGTATTAAATGGTGGAATATTTCCATTTTATATTTATTTCTTCTAATGTAAATCTATGTTCGCCCTCTCCCTCCTACCCTCACCCATGGTGTGTGTGTGGGGGAGAAGGGTAGACTAAAATAAAAACTGAAATTTTTCAAGAGATTATCATAGTTAAGCAAAAAGGAGTGTAGCACTGACCAGTACAAAAGTCCCAACCTGTGTCCTTTTCCATCACCTCTCTGCCACGATGTGCATGGCAAGGCTTGTCCTAGGTCCTCTGGAGCAGTGGTTGGCTACTGAGTTGATCGAGTTCCTTCCAATTTGCTTTTCTTTGTCATGTTATTACTATAAAAAATGTTTTCCTGGCTGCTCACTTCACTCTACATCAATTAAGACAAATCTTCCCAATTTTTTTTTTCTGAAATCATCTCTTTTATCATTTCCTACAGCACAACAATACACCATTACATTAATATACCATATTTCTTAATACATGCTACGATTGAAGAGCCCACACATACACATACACACATGCATGCAAACATGCATGCAGACACACCATATTTCTAATTCTTTGCCTCTGCAAAAAGACTTTCCTTACACATTTTTGTACCTATGTGTTTTTTAAACAATTTCTTCTTATTGCCGAGTCAAAAAGGATTCACAGATTAGGATCTTTCTGAGCATAGTTCCAGGGCATATACTTGCTAACATTCCTTTGTTATACCTGCTTTCCCACAACCTTGTGGAATTTATTGTCTTCCATTCTTTGGCACCATTGCCAACCTGATGGGCGGGAGGCAGAACCACTGGGTAGTTTCTAATTTGCATTGCTCTAATTATTAGTAATTCAGAGTCCATCATGTTACCATGGATAGCTTGGCTTTCTTCCTTTGGAAACTGCCCATTCATATATCCTTTGGCCATTTATTAATTGGGGGAAAAGATCCTAATCTTGTAAATTTGAATCAATTTCCTCTAGACAACCTTTATTAAGAAACTTTTCCCAGGTACCTGCTTTTCTTTCAATTGTAGTTGTATTGGGGTTTTTCGTAAAAGGTTTTAAATTGTATATAACCAAAATTATCCTGTTTATCTTCTGTGACATTCTCTATCTTTTGTTTGATCATAAACTCTTCCCCTTTCTTCATTGTCCCCCTTCGTTCACGCTGTTGCCTTTTTGGCCTAAGTCATGACCACATTGAAGGTTATCTTGGCCTGCATTTCTGATCTCCTACTCCCTACCTGTGTGATGGTAAGCATGACATTTCATCTCTGTATTCCACATCTGTGAAATAGAATTTGGGACTAGTTCATTTCTAAGGTCTCTGGCCTTATATCCATCATGTGACCATGATAAGCTGACCATGGGGTGGATGCAACCACTTATCTTTTCACCTCACCATTTGCATGGCTGAAATCTTTGAGAGCTCATGAATGATTATACAAGGCAAAGGTCTCAGGGGTCAGAGATGTTATAAATGAGGGCAGAGGCGAATTGAATATGTGGTCTTGATTCTTTGCTCATCTCTATCAGATTGGTTTTGCTTTTTCAAAGTTTGCCTCAGAGGCTGCTTTTTCTGGGAAGCCTTCCTATATCTACTCCATCAGGAGTTCTGTCTCCTCACATCTCCTCAAAATATTTTACTTTGCTACCATCACATCTTGCTTTGCATCTTACTTGTGTAAGGGTTGAGGTTCATGCTCCCAGTGTAATACATCACAGAAAGACAAGGTATCTTAATTGGATCAATTAATCAAAATTAAACTGAATACAAATAAGCCTCTAATCAATTTGAAAAGACCACAGGGGCTTTGGAACATTGGATTGAAGCAGTAAAATAAATACAGAAAAAAGTATTGTAATTGGTTGAAGAGAATAAGTGGCACCCCATGTGCCTACGTATTAATAAGCCAGTGTGGGATTTCTCTCAATAAAGCAGGCTAGAGGAGTCGGCCTACAATTTCAACAGATCAGGATTATAGTTTCAAAGTATGAGTCAACCTCTTAAAAGGGTAGAGAAATGTTCTCTTTCTCTCTTGTCTTCCTACACCAACAGTTGTAGCCAAAACTTAGGAAACATCTGCAGACATGTCACCTAAAGTTTATGACAGCTTCAGGGAATGAAATCCCTTCTGATTAAGATGAATATTATCTATGGACTCAAGGTAGTCTTCCAATAAGCAAAAGCTGTGATTTTATACTTTGCTACATGTGTTTTTCATATATGTGCCTTACTCTGATAATTTTATGAGTTTATTCTTTCTCTGGACTACATGTTCCCCAGACTTTTGTGAGGAAATACTTTGTAACAATTGTTCCTATTATACCACTTTAATAAATATATTTACTAAAAAGTGATTATCTATTGACTGATAATAACTTGGAAACACACTGGTGGGGGCTCTCATGAGCAACAGAACCAGAAAAACTCATCCCCATGGGGGTTAACTCTAAAATTATAAGGGAGAAAGTAGTATTCAGCTGTCCTCTGGAAACCCAGCCAACCAAATGTGAGTGGGAGTTAGGGAAGATGCTCCACCGGCGATGCTACATGATGCAAATTTCTCCAGGTATCTGCTTTACATCTCTTAGGTTTTAGGGACTACAGAAACTCTGCTTGTCTCTGCAGAGGTTTTTCTTTGTTTTGTTTTGCCCAGATTGAAGTGCTTTCCCTCTTCACCTATTTCTTAAAAAAAAAAAAACACAATTGTGAAGCTGATATCAAGTATTAGGTGGATATCCCTTTGGGCAGTCACCTTATCTATGTATATCTTCCATCCTACTCCTACATATCAGTATAATGTCAGGTTTTGAATTATGGGAGAGTTAGCATTTTCTTTTCTTTTTCCATTCTTGTACCTTAGGACAATGACCAGTCCATCCTACATACTGAGTGGACATTTGTTGAAATGATTTCTTGTTCCTGGTAGCAACTTAGTAAAATGAAGATTCAGGAATTCTGTGTCAAGTGTTTCTTGGTTCACTTCATGGGTGGTAGGTGTATGCTGATGCATATTAATTGGTTCTTTTGGTATTAAATGTGCCCTGCCCCAAACAAACACATTCATACGCACATAGACACATTACACTCTCCCATACACACATCACATGCCATGGATATGAAGTCTTTTAACTATATTCTGGGCAATTCTGGCTTCAGGAGAGCAGTTCTCAGTCATGTGGGAGGCACAAAATATGCGCAACCCCCTTTCTATATTAACAAGCTGTGTGCCTGAAGAAGACGCCCACACACCACTTAGAATTCTGGGCTGCATTTTTCCAGCAGCAAAGTCACTTTGAATAAGGGGTGGTAGGCAGCAGGAAGGATTGTGTGTGTGTGTGTGTGTGTGTGTGTGTGTGTGTGTGTGTGTATGTGTGTGTGTGTATAAGTGTGTGTGTGTATGGGGGATGGGTATGCGGCTACTATAGTACAATGAATAACATATGTTGTAATGAAATGGTAAGAACTGTTTGGAAGACAGTAAATTTTTATGAGTGTAATTCTCGAAAATAATTGACTAGAATTCCACATGGGCAGACCACATCAGTAGGGGTAGGTAAATGCTTCACTGTCTGAACTTCAATTTCTTAGTGGAGTTGTAGGGCTAGCCCTGTCCTCCTTCATTAGCCAGGTTCATCCAGGAAACCAATATATGAAGGTTTCAGAAAGTTTTAGATCATGCCTCTGGGAGGATAGACTGGTGTCCCAAGTTGGGCCTTGTTCTCTGAAATACAGAAAGGCAATCTCTCATCCAAGGCTGAAGTTGTTGGAAATTAGGATGTGTGGGTACAAAGAATGAACAGCAGTTTCTGCTAGTAATTGGTAATCAAAGGCAGCCTAACAGCGGGTAGGGGAATTACCCCCTCAGCCCTTGCCTGTGCATAGGGGTGTTCTCTCTGAAGCATGGCAGAGCCTGACTTAGTGAAGGTGCTTTTATCTGGGGCTGGCTTGCTTTTAAATCTCCTGTATTTTGGACTGTTATAATTGGAGGGAAGATAATAAGCATTTATTAGTAGCTACTACATGCCAGGCACTGCACTAAGTGCTTTACAAATGCAATCTCTTTGGATTTAAGCAAGTACTATGGTAAATTACTCCTTGAGCAAAATTAAAAGTTTCTCTGTCAATCTTAATCATTCACCATGTATTGATTTATCTGTGCACATAGAATGTCTCCCAGCAGAATATAATCTTGTGCTAATTTTGTCTTAGTAGCCCCACAGACAATAGAGAGAGGGCCTGGCCCAAATAGTGTACAGTAAATGCTGAATAGGTTCGGTTCATTGTAGCTTATCATTGACTTTTTTCCCCATTAATGTAGTCTACTTGCCCATTAATGTGGACTACTTGCCCATTTTTGAAACAAACAAATGAAAAGGAAACTGATGATCTAATTAAAGTGGCAGATGTTGGCTTCTTATAAAATTAGAGTAGGTTGCCTCAGGAGAGAGTGATCCCCGCTCCGTACTTCTGACAGGTTTCTCAATGGAGACTGGATGACTATTGGCTGCTGGTTGGGACTGTTGTTCAACGGTTTTCTGTCCACACCCCACAACCCGCTAGGTTTAGATTAAGATTCAATGATCAATGCATCAAAAGGCAACTAATGCTCCTAGGCTACTTTCCAGTGCTGTCACCATAGGCATCTGAGTTTGTACCCTGAAAAAGAAAGCAACCAGGCTTCCTGATGGTAGGAAAAGTATTTCTTTTCAGTACAATCTGACCATGTGCTTCAGAAACACTTTCTGACCCAACTTGGAAATAGTGAATTATCTCAGCTGTTGAATCCCTCTGCCCATGAACATTCTCTGAAAAATGGCATCACTAAAAATCAGATTGGGAAAGTAAATAAGTATTCAAACACTGGGGGGGGGGGGGCAGGAGGGGTTTTTACTTGTCATCCATTACCGCTCCTATGCCTAATTTTATGTAATTGGGTGGGTTCTGGTCTTTGAGAATCTCTTTCTTTCAGCTTTCGTTTTATTTTTTTTTTTAATTGGCACCTGTACTTAAAAAATAATGATAATACTTTGTATTATCTGAGTATTAGCTGAATATCTGATGCTAGGGGAAAATCACCCTAATATATAGAAAATGAGAGAGAGGGGGCCCAGATCTCTTAGTCCAAACCCTTGATTTTTATAAAGGAACTGAGGCTCAGAGTAGTAAATTGGTTTGTTCAAGGCCTTCTAGGTAGTAAAAGATAGAACTGGGACCACAAGGCAAAGGTCTTCATGTCCTTTCCACTCCCCTACATGGGGACATGGATAAGGACTCCTTTTAATTCAGCTGTAGCTCCCTTTGTAGTACACAGAGAGAAGAGAGGAAAGGAATACAACACCAGCTAGCGTTGGGGGCAGGGAAAGAGAGAAGAGAACCGATATCAACTCTGCCTTCATACCAGCCTGCTTGAGGCGGCTACCAGGATCTTATTAGTATGGTGTTGAACTTGGAGTCATGAAGACCTGAGTTCAAATCCTGCCTCAGATATTTACTAGCTGTGCTAATCAGTCAATTAACATTTAATAAACATCTGCTATGTGCTAAATGCTTGGGATACTGAGAAAGACCAAAAAAGCAATGCATGCCTTCAAGGAGCTCACAATCTCATGAAGGGATACAGTACAGAGAAAGAATTCTAGGCAAGAGGAAGTCTAAGGAGTGCAGCCATATGGGAAATGAAGGGACTGTTGGCTTATGAGCCCTTCTTCAATGGAGAATCCAGGCAGAGCTTGCTGCTCTCCACTCCCTAACCTCTCCCATCTCTGATCGATCAGCAAGAGAAAGACTCCCCAAGTGCAGGGGAAGATCCAAGGTCAATGGGATTGTACAGTTTGATGGGAAAGGAAGAGTTCATTTCATTTCTCCATACCTTGTCCCAAATGGAGAAAAGTAGAGCACCAACATCCCAGAGGTATTGTCAAGATCAAATGAGATATGTGTGAAAAGTGCTTTGCAGACCTCTATGCGAATGCTCATCATTACTATTATTTTCTTTTTAAAGCTGATTGAGTAACTCCATGCATTTTGTCTCTGCATAGAATTGTGGCTGTCTTGCTAGGAGGCTAGTAGACACAAGAATGAGCAGAGCCCTCTCCTTGTGGAGAGAGAGGGGAGCATGTGGTACAGTGGGGCAACGTTAGTGTGAGACTCCAAGCTCCAACCTCGGTGAGGTCACATATCAGTGGAGCTACCTTGGACACGTACCTTCATTTCTGGCCACAGCTTCCTCAGCTGTAAGATGAAGCGTTTGGACCAAATACCCTCTAAGCTCCCATTGAGCTCCAAGACCTGTGATTCATCATATGACTGGCTCTTAATGTATCAGATGAAGGCTTCCAAAGTTGATGTGCAGAAGGAAGGATTTTTGTTTTAGTTTAAAGAAAATGTCCCTTTGGCTAGTTCATTTTCCTTTTTCTGCTTATTTTAAGGATAACTTCAAGAAAGTAGAACTGGAGAGGTCCACCCAACAGCTCCTGCCATTCTATCACCTGACTTGTCATTCAGTCCCTTCTGGCTAATTGATAAACTTTAAATACAATGGAGAACAAGAGGTTTAACTTTCCTCGGGGGAGTTCTTCCACAAACTTCCGCTGACAGCCCCAAGCCTTAGCCCACATCCGGGGTTAATGGAAAGAGTCACACTATTTATAAGGGGCAGCTTCATTGGGTGGCTAGAAACCCTACTTACAGCTTGTTTCTCACTGCTGGGGGTGAATAGACAATCTCCCCAAACCTAATGAATCATGACCATGACCATGGAAAGTTGCTGTCATTTGGAAGAAATTGTGAATTGTGAATTAGCTGACCATTAGCATCAATTAAAAACTAGTGTCAAAAAAGGAAGACTATGGGCCCATCAAAGTTACAAAAAACCTGATTCAAAAGTTGGGGTAAGATTAGGTTATTGATTTTTATCTTAATATGAAAGGGTTAGGTGGATTTGAGTGTCCTTGCTTTCCTAATGATTCAGAAAATAATACATATGGAGGATGGGGAAGAATGGCTGGACAACGACTTGTCCTATCCACTTGCCTTCTAAATAATGCTTGCCGGAATACACTCTTATCCTAGTCAATTTTCCTAAAGAGCCAAAAAGAAAACCTTTATGCCTCCAAGGCTTTTGGTGAGGGGAAGCTAGCAATTCAATGATGATTCTAGAAATGAGAGTGTTTTTGCTTTCCACCTGCCCCCTTCTTCATAACCTTGGACTTTGAATGGATTTTCTTGGACAGTTTTAGACAATAGACCATTGCAATGGGGCCATTATTCAACGATGTTATAATGAAAATGTGGGAAAGAGTTCCATCACTTTTTAATCTTCTTGGACAAAGAAGCATGGCCTAGACATTTCTTAATGCTAAATGAAATGGGTTACAAGGGATTCTTTCACAACTTATTTCCCCTTCCCCATCAGGTTAAATGCCATGAGATTTCCTGTAAAGACCCCAGGCCTGAGCATCAGGAGGCATAGATTTGTGGCTTGACTCTCCCACTAACCAACTATCTGAACTGGGGGAGCCAATCCTTCTATAATGATTATGATAATAGCATTTCTATAGCTCTTAAAGGTTTGCAAAGTGCTCTGCCAAGTAGGGATGGAGGCCAAGGGAAACAACATAATTCAGAACTCTGCTGGCACACTCTTTGTCATCTTTCTGACCTAAGTGAGAGAAACCTCCTCTAATGGTGGAGCTTCTAAAGAAACATAGCCAATGAAATTGAAATTGCTTTTCCCAAAGTGAATAAAATGTCAGAGTTTAGACAATTTTAGCACTTTTCTAGACCAATTCATTGATTTTAGAGACTAAGATTATTGAGGCTTAAACTATCAGCTAGCTAGTACTATGGTGAGAATTGGTGGTACCAGAATCAGGGTGACCTATGGCTAAGTGTTACCTTAGACATTCGCTAGCTGTGTGAGCATGGAGAGGTCACCAAACCATTGTCTGCCTTAGTTTCCTCATCTGTAAAATGTGGGTAATAACAACATGTGTCTCCCAGGGTTTTCGTGAAGATCGAATGAGATAGTCTTTCTGAAGTCCATTGCAAAGCGTACAGTTTTGTAGAAAGGCTGACTATTGGAATTAGCTACAAGAGAGTGCATTTCAGCGTTAGGTATCTTTGTGCCCCTGACAGCAGCTCTTAAATGTAAACAACACCATGGCCAAGGGTTTTCAAGGGACATTGGCTTTGAGAGATGGAGGAAATCCTTTGACTTCATGAAATGCCACTCTTTCCACTTTGTCCTTGGACCAAAAGCAGAATTATAAATATTTACAGGCAATAAAACATCCAATCAGACTTTTTTTTATAACATTAAGTTTAATGCAAGCATTTGTGATTACCTTTCAAATCAATTTGCTAGCCAAGCCTAGGCTTTGATTTCTGAGTGTCAAAAACCCTTGTTTGAGTTTACAGGATAAGCGGTGACTTTTAGCTTTAGTCTTAAATTAGACAATCTCCAGAAGGGGGAGGGGGAGTGAAATAGCCTGTTAGAACATGCTCCCATACATGCGCTCTCAAGTCTTCTTCATTTCACATTGTTTTTGGCTTCGTCAAGGGGTCTGGACCAGGAAATATTGCTTTTCAGGATACAGATAGTGTTTGAAAAATAAAAAGAATGCAATTCCTCACCGAAGAGCGGGACCCAAAATCATGTAAGTTCTGAAGGAGCGTGTGCTTTTTTATTTCAGTGTCCCCTACCTGTTTCATGTTTATTAGAAAGTGGCATGTTGAGCTATCAGTAGAAATATACATTTTTATATATATATAAAGTTTTGCATTCAAATCTCTTGATTCTTTGACATACTTATAACTAAAGACCACAAATCAAACAAATAAAAAAAACCTCTATATAATATATCCTTATTTCAGATGCATATGTATGTACATATATATTTGTAGAACAATCCACCTTTTTAAATATGTTCCTGTTAAAAAATGCTATTTACACATTTTGGACAGAGGAGGCATTTGAGCCTTTGGGATGTGGCTAGGAAGAGATGAGCATTATTTGGGGCCAATGACATAGAGCAAGAAAACTCTGAAACAAGGAAATATCATGGAAAACCTCCTCCGAAAAAGTAAGGCGTATTGATGGGACTAAAACATGGAGAGGGAAACGGGAGGGCTTCAATCACTGGGCACACAGTTGGTGAGACTAGACATCACATCATAGGGGTAGTCGTGCTTGGTCAAATACTCCACATTTTCTAACTTTCTCAGGAGAAGGAAACCAACTTTCTTCTCCTCATTTGTTTCCATCTTGTTTTTCTGCCATCTCCCACCAGCAGCAACTTACTGATCATCAGCAAATTTATATCAGCCATGGATCCAAAAGTAGTCCCCATCCACAAAGAGTTTTGCTAAATGTGCTGGTGCTTCCAAGCTAGGTATTCAGATTCAGAGACCCCAGGTAAAGCCACATTCGTCACTGGGCTCTCCCTTTACTGAGCCAATCTGTAGAAGGTGACAGAGTAGGAGTAGGGCTGTATTATGGGAGAAGACACTAGGAAACTCAAATGGGCAAGTCATCATCTAACTCAATGCTGGGATGACCATCTGGCCTCTCTGGTGCCCTTTGTCTTCCACAACCCTATTAACTTGGAACTCAAAATCCAAATTTACATTGTGTTTTCTCTTGAAAACTCCAAATAGCAACACCTTTAAGCATGAAGGGTATCAGGTATACCTGATAGGAACTCTCTTCTGAGTTTCCCAGTGTCTGTAAATGGGTTTTCAATGTATATGGTTTTCAATTCCATGGCTTGGAATAATGTTTCAATAGAGTGCCTAAGCATGATTGGATCCCAATCCACCCATGACTACTTGGGTCTGTTGGAGAACCTGGTTGTTGAGGGAGTGTCCCTGAAGGCAACTGATTGTGTTAAACACAGTCTGGTTCCACTTTGGGATTGTACTGGCCAATAGGAAAGAAAGAAGAAAAAATAGAAGGACTGAATTAAAGTATGGAAAAAAAGAGCTAAAAAGTAAACTATTTTTTTTTCTACAAAGAGAAGAATGTTTAAGTAGGAGAAGTAGTTGGGTGGGTGGGATTTTTGTGTTTGGGAGCACACAGAAAAGTGGATGGAGGTGGATTATCTACAATTCAATATCAGAACTAGAGATGAATTCTCTCTTTTTTATTTTTTTGCCAATATATTTTTCATGACAACATTGTGTGGGCAGCAGCTACACAGGCTCCTGACATTCCCTTCCACCACTAATCCTCAGCCTTTATGTAGGAGGCCCCTCACTCCTGGTGTACTGATGGCTCAGGCTCCTGCACAGGGAGTAAGGCCACCTTAATTTCCAAAACAATTTACTGAGCTCAACATTTATTTCAAATTACTGAGAAAAAAAATAAGCTTTAGTTTGTGTCCTCATATTCCTGTTCTCACTTATACTAGCCAAAGGACAACTAATCGTTGCATCTTGGCTCTAATATACATGACACAGAGTAGATAGCATTGCACTTGGGTTGGTCATTTTGTTGATGGCTGAGTTTTCTCTCTTGATCTTATCTCTTCCTAATAAAAAGGGATGAAATCAATCTTGCCCCTTATGACTTTATCACTATTTTCAATTTCACACTGTAAAATGACCCTTTTGTTTTCTTTCTGATAATTCGTTGTAAATTTTCTGAAGCTCAAGTAGAGCCCCTTCTATGGAACACATTCCCAATATGTGAAAGCCTCCTCCATCATTTCAAGAGAATCATATTTAATAACAGTCATCTGGTTACCTGGTGCTGCTAAAAGCACAGATACAATTGTGTTGAATGGAACAGGGCAAAGAGGAGTAAGGGCAAATCTGGAGCTCTTCCCACTGTAATTTTCCTATGAGAGCAACAGCTAGAGTTTAATGTTTTTATATGTCGTTTCAAAGCATTTATTCTTAAAATGTTATTACCCAATTCCTACATGCATAGCCTTTGCTATTACCTTGTAAGGTCTTGACCTTATTATGCCATTTCACTTTGGCAGGCCTTGATGACATACATGAAGAGGGGGTAGGGGGCAGCTGTACAGAGAGAGCTTAGCAAATGAGCCTCTCACGAACAGTTATGATAAGTGGAAGCAGTTGTTTACAGCTAAGGAAAGGGAGGAAACTTTCAGGTCACATGGCAACCCATCTCAAAGTCATGATCATTGTAACACCCAGATGTTTGGTCAGCAGGTGGGGGAACTACAGGTTTCATATTTGGAAGAATACATATGGGACAGTGAAGTTGTTTGTAGATTTCTCTGCACCATCTTTTTTTTTTTCAATGAGAGTTACTAAAGCATCATATGTAGTCAGTCAGAATACAGTGGAGAAGATACTACATCTGTAGTCTTGTCCCTGGATTTAAATCTATCTACTGCCATTTATGACCTGCATGACCTTGGGAAAGTTGAAATCTATCTAGGTTTCAATTATTCATCTATGAAATGAGGAACTTAAACTTAATGACCTCTGAGATCCTATCCAGTTCTAAATCTGTAAACCAAGATAAGTATTATCCCCTCTTCTCTCTCTTTCTCTCTGTCTCTCTGTCTCTCTCCCTCTCTCTCTATGTATCACTCTGTCTCTCACTGTTTTTGTCTCTCTGACTCTGTCTCTCTCTGTCTTTGTCTTGGTCTCTGTGTTTCTCTGTCTGTGTCTGTCTGGATCTCTCTCTCTCTCTCATTCTCTCTCTCTCTCTCTCTCTCATTCTCTCTCTCTCTCATTCTCTCTCTCTCTCTCTCTCTCTCTCTCTCTCTCTCTCTCTCTTTCCCCGCCCCCCAGAAATGAAGCAACACTGATTTCAATGAGAACACTGCACTGTTACAGATAATTAGATAATCCATTTCTTCTCCTGCCACCTCCTTTCTTTCCTTCTCTATCACCCAACCACACTCTAAGATGCTATTCTAGGCATCTACCATTTAGCCGTAAAGATGTGCTTTTCTGTCACCATGAGTCCCTAAACTTAGCCCTGAGAACACAATTTGGCCTGGGTGGGGATGCTCAGACTGTCTGTGGCATTGAGGGTAGTCGGGAGAATTGGCGAGTCTATAAGGGGTTAAAGAGATAGCTACATTGCCAGTTGGATGCTGGTCGAAGTGGATAAAGAGAAAGTAGAATGCTTTTAGAGCCTCAAGTCAGCTGTCAAGTGCAATAGCTTTCTTCCTGATGACTCAGCTGATATTGGGTAATGACTTGTGTGTGTCAACTTCAGGCAGGGGAAAAAGAATGAAGCCCAGTTTGCCCTCAACAATGTGCCAGGACTTATGTCCCTTCTTCGACTCCATTTTCCTATTTAATCCTGGATGAACATTCTGATATGGGAGATTCATTATCTTCCTACTCAAGAGTTTCCACAGGATAGAAGATGAATATAATGGTTAACTAAAATAGTGAAATTTCTAAGAGGGGGATTTTGAGCATGGCCACAAATATCTCTGAGATACCTTTAATCTTATAGCAGTGACTTTTCTAAATGACATTTTTAAAAGACCCCATAACAAAAGCCTTTGAAAATTGTAATGAGGTTTCAATCATTAGGATCTGAAAGTTTTTGTTTTTGTTTTTTTTCCTGAAATGTTGCTGTCAACTAAGACCATTAGAAATCCTTGAGGTTATCCTTCTGCCTGCAAACTTCTTCCATTAAACTGCCAATAATGAATAATCCAACATTCTCTGGTACATCCCAGACAGAATGGCCTGAATGATGGGAGAGGGGCATAAGAGAAGGAGAATTTCAAAGGGGGCTTTCAGCAGGCATTTGGGAAGCTTTAACAGAAAACACAAACCCACACATTTTCAGGCTTCTTAAAAAGATAGGGAATTACAGAGACAGCCACAAAGAGTACAACAAAAACACAAAAGCAGCCCTTCCCCCACTTTAGGGCTTTTTTAGCAATTCAAGCAGTCTGGGGTGGTGGGGGTAGTGAAGAACCTCAGGGGTGAGGTTCATTTCTCCCAAGTCCTAGCTTTTTATGGTAGCATCTTTATGAAAATTATGCAGGGAGCTACCTTTCCCCTCTCCCATAATAGAGTGAAGGGTTTGCTTAAAAATGATAGTGGAGACTAGATTTATTTACCATTTTTCTTTACATTGCATGAGTGTGTGTGTGTGTGTGTGTGTGTGTGTGTTTCTACAACATTGCAACAGGCAAGATTGAGGTTGAATTTCATCATCTTCCCCAAACCCAGATTTTGCATTCCAAATCTTAGCCCCTAAGTCCTGCCTGGTCAGTGTATTGTTGTCTCCATGGGTACTGGGAAGGGACGGGGTGCCAGTGAGGGGAGAGGGAGGAAGGGGTGGAGTGCGCACAGAAGGGAAGCGTTCTCAGCTATGTGGAATCCTGATTCACCACTTTCCCTCCGTTCATCGTTGGTGTGCCGGAACTTTTCCTGGACCGTCCTTGCTTTTCTCCAATTTCATGCAGTGATGGCTCTCTGTACATGCACACTGGAAATAGAAATTACAACAATTAGTTTTCACGGCTTTAAGGAGAGCAGACTCTTTGGCCACGATTGGCATGTGGAGCTTGGGTTTTGAACCTCCCTGTGTCCCAACTATTTTGGATCCTTAATTCCACAGACCTCAACCACTTCTTGCTTCCAGCCTCAGCCTTCGAAGCTGACGTGAGCTACAGCTGCAGGGAGGTTTCTGATATTTTAAGATAAGGCTTGTTGTTTTTTTTTTTCCAACTTATGCCTTACATACATACATACATATATGAGGACACACAGATTTATGCACACACATGAGTGCACACCAACCAGGGCTATTGAAGAGTTACAGCATAACCTTTATGGGATAGTAAGAGTTATATTGCTTTCCAGGCTTTAATCTGAATCTCATCTGGGCAGAGAAAGTACCTTTTTGTTTACACCAAGTTAATGTTTGATTACAAAGGGAAATTGGACTTTAGCGGGTCCATTGAAAATATTTATTGTCAAGGCTTACTGCACTTTAATGATAAAAAAGGAAAATAGACAAAAGAGAAGAGGAAGAAGAAGAAGCTGTGACACACCCTGTCTCCTAGGGACTATCTAAAGCCTATTGATCTCTGGCCCATCTGAGCTGTTCCTCAAGCCAGGACCCCATTCTTGATGCAACCCTCTGTTTGAATCTGAGCAATTGCCAGTGTGATTTGTGTCTGACCAAATACACCCCACTGCCCTGGTGTTCTCTCTGGCAATTGAGCCAGCCGGTGATATGTAAGCGTGCCTAAAGTTACAGTATTACTAAGAAAGATACCATTCCCCATTGATTCTGCTCTCTGAAGAGCAGGATCTCCAAGCTTTTTGCTAGCATTGGGCTTATCTTACAACCCCCTATGAGGCATGACAGTATTGGCACCAGCAGATTATATAGGACTTAGCTCAAGTACTCAGGTGGCTTTCAAGTCCTTGCCTAGATAGAAAACAAGAGCCACAGAACAATCATACTGATGATCTGCATAGGAATTAGGACCATCACATTTCTAGTGGCATCAGCTTTGGGTTCATCGTTTCAGCTGGTTCTTGTTTCTAATACTGTATATCTGAATATTTCTATAATATAAATATTTTTGGATGAATTTTCTGGGTGAAAGAATAGACAAAAACATTATAATAATCACCTTGTGCTAAATCTTAAACTATATTTCCCCAAGGTGGGGGCTTAAAAGTATATGTTTGTTTGGACCACAAAATGAAAAGGGTATATGTTTTACCCTGATAATATGCATGCATGCCTCACAGTCCAGGAAGGGACAGGTATTCATTCAGCCAGAAAGCTGCACTTAACCTAAATGGAGATAGGAAGGCATAGGAAAGGTGGGAGGGGGAAGAGAAGTAGTTGTGGACCATCACCAATGGAAAGATTTAACACAACTTAAAAACCACAAGAATTCCTAATTCTTTATCATACTGACCAGATTTTGCCCTGACAGAGCAAGTAACTTTGCCCAAGTTGTCCAGCATAAAGAACACAGGTGCTTCAATCTTGGTTCTGACATTTTAGCATAGACTAAATTCTCATTTGTGGTTCTAGCTTTGGGAAGTAACTGACTTCTTCCAAATAGTTGGGACAATTCCATCTGACTTTCTGAGTTCCTCATTCCATGTAGTTTGCCTGCCTGCCCCAGTACTCTTCTCCACAAATTGGTCTCACTGTTATTTACGATGATCCAGTTTTCCCCAAATGTCATTTGTTTATAATTGGTTCATTCTTATTAAGCTACTATTGAATGAGAATGTGTAGGTACCTCATGTAAATGGTAATACATTGATTAAAGAAGCAATTATTAAGTGCCTATTACATGCCACACAAAGTGAAAGCCTTGAGGACAAGAAGACAGAAATGAAAGCCCTTGTCATGAGAGAGGTCACACAGTATTAAGAGGAGGCAACATGAACAAAAGTACAAAATAAAGACAAAGGGAGGCCTAAGTCATTTCTTGGACTGTGATCTCAAGTAACTGGGGAGATGACAATTGGTCTTGTTCTGTGAATTGAAAACAAAATAAAATTAAAAAAACAAAAATAATAATACTGGAGGAAAAATGAATGCCATTGATTAGCAACTTTTCTTCAGGCACAATCTATAAGCTAGGCCCTGGGGATCCAAAGACCAAAATGAGGGAGTTCCTGCCCTCAAGGAGTATACATTCCACTAGAGCAAACAGCTTGTCCACATGACATCTATTATCAAGGTAACTTGGGGAGGGAAGCCACTGGCAGCAGGAAGATTAAGGAAGGTTTCAGTTTTGTGGAGAATGTCATATTTCAAATGTCAGTTGAAAGAAATGAGGGATGCTAAGGGACAAATGTGACTGAGCACTTTCTTGGTCTGAGGAACAGCCTTAGACTGTGATGAGAGAAGCAATGTCTTGTATGAAGAAGAATTGGAAGGCCAGGTGGTCTCTGCCCAGTAGGGATGAAGGGGGATGCTGACTAATAAGGCTAGAAAGATAAGTTAAAGCGAGCTGGTGAATTAGAATCCTAGCTAGGGATATACTAGGTGTCTGCTAGAAAATAGAGGGCTTCCCATGCCAAACATAGGAGCTTGCATTTGATCCTAGAAAGAATAAGGTTTACTGAGGAGGACAATGTAACAATCGCAAGTGTTAATGTTGTTTTGTGTCTTTTTTCTTTTGATCAGTATTTCTTTATTAGTATTTCTTTATTATTTAATATATTTAGTTTTCAGCATTGATTTTCACAAGAGTTTGAATTACAAATTTTCTCCCCATTTCTACCCTCCCCCCCACTCCAAGATGGTGTATATTCTGGTTGCCCTGTTCCCCACTCAGCCCTCCCTTCTGTCACCCCACTCCCCTCCCATCTCCTTTTCCCTTCCTTTCTTGTAAGGCAAGATAAATTTCTACACCCCATTGCCGGTGAATCTTATTTTCTAGTTGCAGGCAAAAAACATTTTTTTTTTGTTTTTGAACATCTGTTTTTAAAACTTTGAGTTCCAAATTCTCTCCCCTCTTCCCTTCCCACCCACTCTCCCTCCCTAAGAGGTCAAGCGATTCAACATGGGCCACATGCGTATCATTATGTATAATCCTTCCACAATACTCATGCTGTGAAAGACTAACTAAATTTTGCTTCTTCCTAACCAATTCCCCTTTATTGAATTTTCTCCCTTGACCCTGTCTCTTCTCAAAAGTGTTTGTTCTTGATTACCTCCACCCCATCTGCCCTACCTTCTATCAGCCCCCCTTTTTTATCTTCTTCCTCCTTCTTTCCTGTGGGGTAAGATACTCAATTGAGTATGTATGGTATTCCCTCTTCAGGTCAAATCTGATGAAATCAAGATTCACTCATTCCCCCTCACCTGCCTTCTCTTCTCCTCCTACAGATCTGCTTTTTCTTGCCACTTTTATGTGAGATAATTTGCCCCATTCTATCTCTCCCTATCTCCCTCTCTCAATATATTCCTCTCTTATCCCTTAATTTGATTTTATTTCTTTTAGATAT
>CM053626.1:4338588-4354477 GCA_028646595.1 Phalanger gymnotis | reverse complement strand
TTCTTAGGGAGGGTGGATGGGAAGGGAAGAGGGGAGAGAATTTGGAACTCAAGGTTTTAAAAAAATAGATGTTCAAAAGTAAAAAAGTTTTTTTTTTTTCATGCAACTAGAAAATAAGATGCACAGGCAATGGGGCATAGAGATTTATCTTGCCCTACAAGAAAGGAAGGGAAAGGGGGATGGGAGGGGAATGGGGTGATGGAGGGGAGGGCAGATTGGGGAACAGGGCAACCAGAGAGTACACCATCTTGGAGTGGAGGGGGGAGGAAATAAGGAGAAAATTTGTAATTCAAACGCCTGTGAAAATCAATGCTGAAAACCAAACATGTTAAAAATAAAACAAAATATAAAAAAAAGAAGGGAAAAAAAATAAATGACGGTCCTAGAAGAAAGCTCATGAGAATGACCTTCCTCTAATGAGAAGAATGATGGAGGCTACTTGGGCAGAAAGTTGCCACCAGTTTGGTTTATACTCAGACATTGTACCATTGTAGGCGCTTTAGAACAGCATGGTTAATGAAATAATGACTTCAGTTGGATCAGCCCTGGAATGTTTATCAATTGATTGACAAATATGAAGTACTTTCACTTAGTCACATTTATACACACATGGAATTAAAACCTCATAAGTATGTACAATTAAGTCCATAATTATGTGCATAAAATTAATCTATATGGTACAGTTTGAGGCCAGAATCCTAATCAAAATGTTAAAAGTAGGTATTTTTGTCACCTCTTCCTTGCATATAAAACCTTCTTCTGTCCCTTACTTCCTGTTTCCAGTCATTCAGCAGCTTACTTTCTACTATGGGTTGGCCTACATGGCCAATGCCATCCCTTCTGACTCACATTTGATGATTCTGTGAAAAGACTGTAAACTTTCAGAGGATACTCCCCCCACTCCAAACTCCTAAATCAAGGACAACATTTATATGTGTGAAGTGCTTAATAAATGGTTGTTGAAGCAGATGGATGGCAGCCCTTAACCTTGATCAGAGCCTCCCCTTCCCTTCCCCCTCCCCCAACATAGCCCTTTCACTCCAAAATTACTCATTCTCCCCATAAACACTGACCTTGTTGCTGATTAGGCAAATGACTGAGTCAGCCACAGCTCTCACCTCTATAATCAGAATGACTTCAAGCCTTCAGAGACTAATCTGAACCAGAAGACAAGTAATACCTGTAATCTGCCCTGTCTCCTCCAAAACTTAGTTTCCTGCCTTTTTTCAGTGATTGATTTTCAGATGAAGGTTGCCATTGACTGTGAAAGACATGGCCATCCACTGCCCTGTAGCTCCACAGAGATTTGGAGTCTTGGGCTAACTGGATCAAGGGTCCCTGGAACTGATACTTATTCTACTGTTGCCTCTACCCTACTTTTTCCTGCCTTTCCATTATATACTCTAGAACCCATATTCTATCATTTAAAAACTGCCTTTTTGAATGAACTTGCATTTTTCCTAGAAATTTTATGTTTGTACATTATCTATATATCTATAGATATAGATAGATATAGGCATAGATATCTATGTGTGTGTGTGTATGTGTGTAGTATTCAACTTCTTTCTACATGTTTTTCCCCAATAAAAGTGTCTTTAGCACATAGAATTTTTTTTTTAATGTACATCCCTAGCACCTGGCACATAGTAGGTGTTTAAAATGCTTACCGAATTAAACTGAAGTAAATGTTTCTGTACTACTTTGAGCTCAGTGAAGTGGGGCCTTGAACATTTGATTAATATAACCCTATTAAGGTAAAAGTTAAGCTTAACCTCATTCAACCTAAAACTTTCTGAGCATATTTCTCCATCATAAAGTGGGGATATTCAATGTTGTGGTACCTATCTCACAGGTTGTTGTGGAAAACAAAAAGCATTATTATCATCCTTCAAGCGTCATTTAGATTACATGCTATTAGCACCATTAGAATCTTGAGGACTCATTTTTCACAAGGTAGAGTCATGTGGGTCAGAGCAGTAAACCTGAACTGTTCAGATCCATTCATTAAGAAGTAAAGAAACCCTCTCCCTGCCGTGTGTTGTCTAATACACAAGATAGGATTAAGCAATTGTGGGATCTCATAGTTGGGGGGAGGTTAAGGGTGTGAGATATAGGCATTAGATGTGGAACACCATACATATAGAGTCATAGAGGACTGGGAGAAACATGGGTTGGACATCTTGTTTTTTGCCAAATTGACATTTACAAAATGGGGTTAAGGATGTTGGTGTTTCTGGCCAAATCTCCAAATGACTACAAAGAACCTGACATTTTGTTGCAGATTTTATTCCCAGAAGTCAAAGAATTACCAATCATTCAAAGGTTATGAAAAGAAATGAATCTTTCTAGGCCAGGCACAATTATGCCAAGGGGAAGGGGAAGATTAGTAGGTTATTGACAAGAGAAGCTTAGAGATCTTTGATTCAGCAACTGAGGCAGAAGGGAGCTGGAGAATTCTATAATTTGACGCTTTAATTACTGTCATTAAAGGAAGCATTAAAAGAAATTAGGAAATTTGAAGGGCTTTGTTTTGGAAGTCTCTACTTGCCAGCTGACAAGTCATAGGTTTTCCCAATGATATTCCCCAATAGGCTTGGGAAAAGGTCCCATGAATTTCTCAAAGAGTTAGGAGTTCAAGCACAAAATGATCTGCATTTTTATGTGGGAATCTAGCAGAAACAATATATGTGAGAAAAAAAAAAAGATAAGCAAGAATGTATGAGGGAGATGTTCCCAAGACAGGTTTCTATTTGACACTCAATTCAGAAATCAAGAAACAGCTCCTCCAAGTGAAGAGAAGAGCAGTAAATATACATAAATATAAAACACTGGGCAAAAGAAAAAAAAAAGTAAGGAAGAAGAAGAAGAAAGAGAAGGGAATAGAACTCTCTGCTTCTTTATCCAGTCAGTCTCCTTGTATCTACTGACTGTATCTACTGACTGCCATTCCTGACTATATGTCTTTGTTCATGATTTTCCACCAAATGTCTACTTTTATACCTCCTTCCTAACATAGCAGAAGAGCCCTTAGAAATCATATAGCATATAGTGCAAATGAGGTTGCTGAGCTCTTGAGAGAAGAAATAAGTTTCCCAAGATCACAGGTCTAATGATGGGTTATTGTTGCAAGTTGAAGCTGAGTCCTATTGGATGAAATGACATGTATACACCCACAAAAAGAAGAATTTCCAAATACATGAGGTAATTTTGAGGTCAGGGTAATAATACCTTGGGACGAATAGGCAAGAAGTGATGATGGAGGTAAACTTTGAAGAGAACTAGGGATTCTATTAGTTGGCAGTGAGGAGAACATGTATGTCAGTGACAAAAGATAGCTTCTCTCAGTAAAGGTGTGGAGATTGGAGATAATGTCATATGTGAGGAAGCAATGAGGCCATAATTCTGTAATTTAAAATTCATTAATGGGGGTAAGGTGTACTAAGACTGAAAAGGTAAATTGCAGTTAGATGCTGAAGAAGTTAAATGTCAATCAGAAGATTTTATATTTGTTCCTAGAGGCAATAGGGAGCCACAGAAATTTGAGTGGGGAGGGGACTGTGTGTGTACCTGTATGTGTTTGTGTGTATATGTGCTTGTGTGTGTGTGTGACATGTTCAGCTTTACACTTAAGGAAGATTATTGTGGTAGCTGTTCTGAGGGTAGACTAGAGAAACAAAATGCTTTACACCGAGATATCAATTAAGAGGCTATTCTAATAGTTCAGGCAAAAGTGATAATGGCTTGAACCAAGGTGATTGCCATGTTAAGGAGGAAAAAGAGGTAGATTGGATCTATTTTTTGTGTAGGTGGAATCAACAAGACTTAGCAAGGGATTGGCTATGGGAGACAAGGGAAATCTCCATTTCTCCATGTCTCTCCTGCCTAGCAATAGTATAATGCAGCATTTAGCCTGGCTCCTCTAATGACTCCATTTCACTTTTGCCTCATCTATACCCATCTCCAATTCCCTATTCCATTCTCCCTAATTGGCTGCCATTTTCTACATGACTTCCTGAATCAGAATACATTTTAATCCCTTATGTCTTTGAAACATTGAACTTCTTTCTCTGTGGCAAAAAAAGCAGAATATCAGTTCAGTACCCACTAGCACAGACCAACTGAGGAGGGAAGTAGAAGGTGGGGAAACATGGAAGGGATGGAAGAGAAGAGGAGGAAAATGGGTGGTGTGCCTTGACAGAGGATATTTAGGAGCTCTGCCTAATGCTAGTGAGAGAGGTCTCCACTAAGATAGTTTACAATGGAGGGAGAAGTAATAACATCTGTTATCTGCAGGAATAACAATGCAAAGAGAGGGAGAAATAAGGGGGCTCTATCCTTTGTATTGTTTTAGAAGATTCCTGGGTTTGGATGAGGTGTAAGTAGAGGTTGGAGCTGAATGCAGATGGCAATGATCTCAAATATAAAGTCCATTGATCTGTCTGAAGCAATTCTCTAATTACTATCTCAAGGCTGCTAAACACAGGATGAAGGGGTGGAGGGGTGGTGGTCGGGTTGATCATTAACCTGTCAGGATATATGAGTAAGAGATAATGTTCTTAGCTTTAAGGCTATACTTGGGAGAACCTTGACATTCAAAATGTCAGCTCCCACAAACTCAGCATTCGTAAAGATGTCTGTCTTGCTTGGCCTGGTCTCACAAGACACACTGACTCATTTCACTATTATATGATACATAGGCTTGGAACTGGAAAATCCTTGTACATAGTAATTAACAAGTAGTAATGTGCTCAGAGAGGTGGCAGTAACAGTGAGAGTGGGTTGTATGTGTGTGTGTGTTTAGGTCTAGGAACATTTCTATACCCACAAAAGAATGGAATTGCTAAAATCAAATGGCATTTTTTTCCCCTTCTTAGATGTCCACATCTTTTCCTTCTGAGAACTACTCCTTTAAGTTCTTAAAATCTGGTCTTTGAAAAAATAAGACTTCAAGAACTTTCTCCAATATGCACCTTAGAGCTTAATCTATTTTTCCTACTGCACAAAACTTCCAATCTACATTGAATTAAACTACTCCTGAAACCTCCCTTCTCTCGGAGAAGCTTTCTTGATATGGAGAGACAAGCTGACAGTTTTTTCTTCCCTCCAAATTGCTTTATTTCCTGATAGGCTTGAATTTGAAGATACACATACATGTATAGATAGGTAGACGTATTTATATACAAATATCTATAGATAAAGATAAATATACATATAGATAAATAGACACACAAATACATACATACATATAGATATAGAGACAGAGATATGTAGTGAAGATAATGTTATAAAGCCCTTTGTAAATCTTAAAGAGTCATATAAATTCTGGCTGTTAGTAATAGTATGGTTATCATTATTAGTTATGGTCAAACCTGTGCTTAAGGAAGATCACTTTGGTCGTTGTTGAGAGGATGGACTGGACAGATGAAACACTTTTAGCAGAGATATCAATTAGGAGGCTATTCCAATAGTGCAAGAAAATACACAGTTTGATAAGAGGGAATGAATAAACCCTCCACCTGGAGGAAGGATCTTAACCTCATATCTAGAAGCTCTGGCTTGAGTTTATTTTCCTTTATGAAGGACAAAACATTTGCAAGTGCCTTTGCTCTTAGGCAGGGGGCAAAGCTTTGCCCTCACCTCCACTTTCCCCTACCATTACAATGAACATAATTATCTTTATGCTTTTTTGGTCTTCTATTAAAAAGACCTGGTCTTTACTCTTCTGTTTGATACATCTGATCCTAAGTGGTAAAATAAAGGATGCAAACTCCTCTTGGCTATAACCATGTCTATTTGCCATTTTACTTCTAAATGTACATAAAGAGTTCCCCTGATAAATATTTTGCTAATGAGTTTTTGGTATGCCATACTCACCAATTAAGAGAGAATATATTGTTGACTGGAGGGAAAAAGTAATCCTTTCCCCAAAGCCTGGGTCACCTCTGTTCCCACAGAGTGCACAATCTGTCTAGTGAGATAAGCAGTTCTAGGGTTGGATCTGTAGGTTTACAATATATCCACAAATCCAGGATGCTTTCCCTAGCACCCTAATTGCTCTGTCACTCTGTCAGCTAGCTTGTCAAGCTACCTTTTCCTTTACTGATGATATCTCACTTTTCTTCTAAAAAGTAAAGGAGTCCTTTCCTTTCCTTATAGTAAAGAAGAAACACTCTGGAAATCTATCAAGATGGCACCCATGTCTCTAGCAATTCACTTTAGTTTCTAAATGTCTGGCATTCTATTGTCAGAATGTCTCTACTTTAGGGCTATTTTGTATTGTTCAAAAGGCTGAGGTGGAAAATTACCCTAAAGTAAAGCCTAGCTAGAGACAAGAAGAAGAAACAGGAAGGAAAAGAAGGACAAGAAGAATTAGGAGGAAAAGAATAGGAAAAGAAAAACAAAAGGTGAAGTACAAGAAAGAGGAGGAGGAAAAAGAGAATAAGAAAGTGAAGGGTAAGGAGGAGAAGGAGAAGGAGAAGGAGAAGGAGAAGGAGAAGGAGAAGGCAAAGAAGAAGGAGGAGGAGGAGAAAATGATGATGATGATAATGATGATGATGATGATGATGATAATGAAGACAATGGTAATGATATGTTGTTCCCTCCTTCCACATTGCAGTATATTCTCTAAGTGGTAAACACTGTATTCAAAACATACATACATATATGTATGTCTATATATGAGCATATATGAAATATAAACAAAATAAGTAACAATCAATAAACATTTATTAGCACCTAAAAAAAATTTCTTGACACAATATTTAACGTGGTATACATAAACATATTGACATATTAGATATATATGTATAAACACATTTAACAATGAAATGGTGAGTAAAACATGGTTTTAAGAAGAAGGAGAAGGAAAAGGATAAAAAGAAGAACAAGGAGAAGACATATGCTGTAAGGAAATCTCATTCATTGGGGTGTAAACTTACATA
Organism: Phalanger gymnotis; assembly: GCA_028646595.1. Lineage (NCBI taxonomy): Eukaryota > Metazoa > Chordata > Mammalia > Diprotodontia > Phalangeridae > Phalanger > Phalanger gymnotis. The sequence goes on along the minus strand of CM053626.1, from coordinate 4,347,536 downwards.
GACTCTAGATTGGGGGATCATCAGATCATTAATTCACAGCTGGATCTTACAATAGCTTCCTAAGCTAATCAAATTCTAAGTTCAAAGCCAAAGATAAATTTACACAGTTTAGCTTAATATGACCTTGATAATCTCAGATTACAAAAATCCCAATAAGAACCTCAAAAATGTCTGATATTTTGAAATTCAGACTAGGAGACAAACACATATAAGGAACCAAACTGCTTCTCATATTTTGCTTTTCTTTAGGAAGGAAAAGCACAGGTCTTGAGCCTTTAAAATGCCATATGTAACTTTAAGTCAACTAGCCTCTTATGTGCTTTCCAAATTCTGCATCCCCTTGGGATTCTCTAGACCTCTCACTGTGAAATATTGAAGGGAAAGCATCAGAGGCATTTAAGCCATGGGCTTGCTCTGGCATTTTAAAAGACAGAAAATTGCCCCATTTCCTCCACATGTAAGGAGAGTCATGGCAACAGCTCCAAGAAGCAATGAACTTTAGGAGTAAACAACAAGAACAGGATTTCTAGCCAGTCTCTCTCTCTCTCTCCCTCCCTCCCTCCCTCCCTCTGACACAGACAGACTGACAGACCCCCTTTGCAGCAATATGATGGAGTCTATAGATCCTTTCTCAAAATAATATTTTCAATGCATAAAATAAAATACAGAATATTACAAAGGAAGCCAAATATAATGAAATGCAATGATCAAAAAGTATTTTAAGGGGGGGGGGGTGGAGCCAAGATGGCAGAGTAAAAGCAGGGACTTGCTTGAGCACTCCCCCAAATCCCTCCAAATACCTGTAAAAATGACTCTAAACAAATTCTACAGATACAGAACCCACAAAATGACAGAGTGAAACAAATCTCCAGCTCAAGACAACATGGAAGGCTGACAGGAAGGATCTATCACAGCAGCCTGGGTGTGGAGTGCAGTGTAGTATGGGCTATGTTGGCTCATATTGGGCTGGAGCAGACCTCAGGGGATTGAATCACTGGCAGCTCTGGTGCATTCCATACTTATCAACCCACAAACACCAAAGACAAAGTAGAAGGTGCCTAGAAGTATCTCTGACAATAGCTATGCAAAACCCCTGAAGCTTGGGACAGAGCATTCTCTACTCTGGAAGCAGAGCCCTACCTTGACAAAGAGGTCAAAAGTCAAGTAACTGGCTGGGAAAATGAGCAAACACCATAAAAATCATACTATAGAATCTTACTTTAGTGACAAAGGAGATCAAAACATACAATCAGAAGGAGACGAGAAAGGCAAAGTTCCTACATCCAAAGTCTCCAAGAAAAATATGAATTGGATGCAGGCTATGGAAGAGCTAAAAAAGTTCAAACCTCAAGTAAGAGAAGTAGAGGAAAAATTGGGAACAGAAGAGAGAGTGATGCAAGAAAATCATGAAAAACGAGTCAACAACTAGCTAAAGGAGACCCAAAAAATACTGAAGAAAATAATACCTTAAAAAGTAACCCAAAGGACTAAAGAGGTCCAAAAAGTCAATGAGGAGAAGAATGCCTTAAAAAGCAGAATTGGCCAAATGGAAAAGGAGGTCCAAAAGCTCACTGAAGAAAGTCATTCCTTAAAAATTAGAATGGAGCAAATGGAAGCTAATGACTTTATGAGAAATGAATAAATTAGAAATTATGAAAGGGAACCAAAAGAATGGAAAAAATAGAAAACAATGTGAAATATCTCTTAAAAAACCATTGACCTGGAAAATAGATGCAGGAGAGATAATTTAAAAATTATTGGACTACCTGAAAGCCATGATAAAAAAACAAAGAGCCTAGACATCATCTTTAAAGAAATTACCAAGGAAAACTGCCCTGATATTCTGGAACCAGAGGGTAAAATAGAAATTGAAAGAATCCACCCATCGCCTCTTGAAAAAGATTACAAAAGGAAAACTCATATGAATATTGTACTTAAATTCCAGAGCTCCCAGATGAAGGAGAAAATATTGCAAGCAGTCAGATATAAACAATTAGAGTATTGTGGAAATTTAATCAGGATAACAGAAGATCCAGCAGCTTCCACATTAGGGTACTGAAGGGCTTGGAATATGATTTTCCATAGGTCAAAGGACCTAGAATTAAAACCAAGAATCATCTACCCAGGAAAACTAAGTATAATACTCAGCACAAACAAAGATGGATATTCAATGAAATAGAGGACTTTCAAGCTTTCGCAATGAAAAGACCAGAGTTTAACAGAAAATTTGACTTTCAAATACAAGAATGAATAGAAGCATGAAAAGGTAAACAAGAAAGAGAAATCATAAAGGACTTATTAAAGTTGAACTGTTTGCCTTCCTACATAGAAAGATATTCATAACTCATGAGACCTTTCTCAGTATTAGGGTAGTTGAAGGGAAAATACATACATATAGACAGAGGGCACAGGGTGAGTTGAATATGAAGGGATGATATCTAAAAAAAATAAAATTAAGGAGTGAGAGAGGAATATGTTGGGAGAAGGAGAAAGGGAGAGAGAATGGGGTAAATTATCTCACATAAAGGTAGCAAGAAAAAGCTATTATAATGGAAGGGAAGAGAGAGTAGGTGAAAGGGAATGAGTGAATTTTGCTCTCATTGGATTTGACTTAAGGAAGGAATAACATAAACACTCAATAGGGTATCTTACTCTATACGAAAGTAGGGAGGAAGAAGATAAGAGGAGTGAATGATAGAAGGGAAGGCAGATTTGGGGAGGGGGTAGTCAAAAGCAAACACTTTTGAAAAGGAACAGGGTCAAAGGAGAAAATACAGTAAATGGGGGGGTGGGATAGTCTGGAGGGAAATATAATTAGTCTTTCATAGTATGACTATTGTGGAAAGGTTTTGCATAACTACATATACATAACCTATATTGAATTGCTTGCCTTCTTAATGAATGTGGGTGGGGAGGGAAGAAGGGAGAGAATCTGGAATTCAAAGTTTTAAAAACATGTTAAAATTGTTTTTACATGCAATTGAGAAATAAGATATACAGGCAATGGGGTATAGAAATCCATCTTGCCCTACAATAAAGTAAGGGGGGAGGGTGAGAAGGGAGGGTGATAGAAGGGAGGGCAGAATGGGGAAGTGGTAAGCAGCATGCATGCCAGCTTGAGGTGGGGGTAGGGGAGAAATGGGGAGAAAAATTGGAACTCAAAATCTTGTAGAAATGAATGTTGAAAACTAAAAGTAAATAAATAATTTTTAAAAAGTATTTTTAAAATTTCACAGGATTCACTCCAGGTTTAAGAGTCTCTGATTAGTTGTTCTCATTAAGAGACACCTAATATTTCCCCTTCTTCTCCCAATACCTTGAATACATGTTCTCTCTGATGTCAGTCTCATCTCTAGTGGCTTCAATGACCATTTCTGTGACTTCCTAATTTAAACATATAGCTCCAACTTGTCACCAGATTTCTACTGTACCATTGGCTTGCTACGTCTTCTTTGATATCTCTATCATCATACTCCAAACTCTTTGATGGCAGGACATTTTTTTTCTTTCTTATCTTGTTTTCGTTTGGCTTGCCTTTCTTTGAATGCTTAGCATAAATCTGGGTAGCTGATACAAAACAAGAGATCAGAAATTCTTGAAGACTTGACTTAACTTCTGTGGTCCAAAAATCTTTGAGTTCAACATGCTTCAAATTGGATTGAATAGAAAATTTCAAAGGTTGCTTCTATTTAGGCAGGTATGCTTTTTAGAAAATATGTGGTCACTGTAACCTCAGGCATCTCTGTGGCTTTCCAGACTGAGGAACCATATGTATTTAGCATATGTATTTTGTTCATCATCATTATAAAAAAGGTCCATCTTCATAGCCCTTTGTAGGTTTGCGAGGCATTTTGCAGATATTCATTTTATCCTCCCAACAACCCTTAAAGAAGTCATGGTACTGTCTCCACTTTATAGGAGAGGGATTTGAGGCCCTGAGAATTTGAATGGCTTGCCAGAATCACATAACTAGTTAAGAATCTGAGCCAGGATTCAAGCCCCCAACTTTCTAGATTTTCCCATAATGCATCTGCTGACTCTCCTAATCATCTTAATATCATCTTCCTATTAGGCTTTGAGTATTTATATCCTCACTTTGTAATACCTTCTTCTCTATTTAGGTGTAACACGGAAACTCTGGTTTGGGAATTTAGTTCCAGGGAAAAGGACTAGAGAAGAGAATGAGCCAAGAGTTACTGTATTTAATTGGTGACTCATCTGTATACTTGACACCTTATGCTAATGGCTTTCCATGAAATGTAGAGTATAATGGTTGGGGTATCAGAGAAGCTGGGAATGAACTGGACTCTTTGGCTTCTTACTGTTCCTGCGGGTCACAGTGTTTCTCAGGGACTACACTGTATTCTTTCCTAAGTGAGGGGCTTGGGTTAGATATCCAATCAGGTCCCTTCTAGCTCTGAATCTTGGGACCAAATGATCCTTTGTTTGAATTGGAAATACTTGAAACAAGAAAAAATCATAACTAATGCCAAAGGTAATTTCACTTGACTTCAGGACAGAAAGCAATTTTAGTTAAAAGAAATCCAGGTTGCCAGATAATGGAAGTATTGCTTCTGGAGAAATTTATACACAAATGGTATAGCCAAGAACCAGTTTTTAGTGACCAAGGAAAATTAGATTTGTAGGATAGAAGATCTTCATGAAAGTTAGAAAACAATAAGAATTTTCAAAACCAGCCATGCTCCACTTCTTTCTTGAAAAGTGCAAAGGAAAATGAATACATCTCTAGGGAATGTGTCAGGTTTTGCCTGAAAATCATCAGTTTCTTCAATAAGAATTGTTGTCTGACAACAAATAGGGAACTAGCTGAGAACATCATGTCATCTTATGGAGAAAATAGAGACTATCCAATTTAAAAGGTTCAACATTCATCTATAGAACAAGAATATTGGGAACTTCCAATTCTGTACTACTTCTCCACTTCCTCTTACATTTTTTTGATGAGTTAGATGATTTGAGAATCTTCCGAAGGCCCTGAAATGGGATTGTCCTATTTTTTTCTTTTCACAGGGGACAGAAGAAGAGGCACCAACTCCAGCTCTAAGAGTAATGGTCAAAGGATCAGAAATTCTTAAGTTGAGAGCCAGGAGTAGCTCTTGCCCAGCTCCTTCATTTTAAAGATGGAGAAACTGAGGGGTGAAATGCCTTGTATACAATCAGAGAAGTAGCAAATAGCAGAATCAGAATTCAGACCCAGGGTTTCTGAAAAGTTCTCACAGCTGACTTGGTGATCAATGGGGTGACTACCATCTCTAGAATGAAGAATAATTATTTTTAATGAAGAGTTAACAACAACACCAAGAGAAAAAAGATGGAGGGTTACCTTACCTTCAATGGGTTTAGGGACAAAGTGTGATGAAGGTTTGGTTTTTTTCACTCTGTTTCCTTTCATAATTTGACCTTCTTTATTGAGTCCCAGAAACCAAGCTCGCCCTGATTCTTGCTGCCGGTAAAGTGTAGAAGAATAGATGACGTAGTAGTTTTCAAAAACAGATTCCTTAAATTTGCACTCAGGTGTGAAAACATCCTGGAAGAAAAAGAAAAGGAAGACAAAAAATAGGAATTAATCAGCGGTTATTTAAATTGACATTGCTGAAAGACTCCATCCTTCAAGGACAAATCAAATTTGATTGAGCAAAGTCTCAAAGACAGCGAACCATATTAGACTCACAAAGAAAATAAAGTGCACCTATACTGGAAGCTCTTCTCCATTTTGAAATTTATTCAGCTACATGTTCTGCAAACCTCTATGACTGACAAATAAAATAGTCTTGGCTATATTTATACTGCAATTCTCAAACTAGTAGCTTATTTACTTATGTGATGACAAGTATCCTTGTCACAGGTTCCTTGGCACATTATAAATGGCACCACCAATTTTGTTTGCCTTGGGCACAAGAGAGTAATGACAAACATAATGCATCACCATGTGATAAAATATCTAAAGTACCACAAAAACTGTCAGGCCAGAGAAGAGTGTTCACAATATCTTGGCTTCCGCTTTTAAAAAAAATATATAAACAATTCCCTGCATTAATTTTGTCCGGTTTCTTGAATATGGCAGGGAATAAATTTGTTAAGTTGAATTTCTGTAAGGGAATCAGAGAAACTAAAGAGTTAGAAGGGTCCTCAGTGGCTGTCTAGTCTAACCAATACCGGAAAAATAGTCTCTTATGTGATCAAACTTCAAGTAGTCTTCTAGGTTTTGCTTCAGACCCACCAGTGATGGAGAACTCCTACCTACCAGGATAGCTTTAAGTCTTAGGAAATTAGTTTTTACATCCAACCTAAATCTTTCTCTTGGCAACTTCCACCCACAGCTGCTAGTTTGGTCTTTTTGAGCCAAGAAGACCATGTTTCATTTCACTTCAATGTGACAGATAGTCCTCAAAGTTTCTGAACAGTAGCAATCATTTCTTCCCAATGCCTTATCTTTTTTTGAGATTAAAGAGCCCCTTTATCTATATCCAATCCAATCATGGAACGATATCAAACCCTTTCTCTTTCCTGTTTGCCCTCCTTGGGATATTGTCTACCTTTATCAATTTCCTAGATAAATTGCTGCCCAGAACTGAACACAAAATTCCAAATGTGTCCGGACCAGGGCAGAGTCTATTGGGACTATTGCAGCCTATTGACTGCATATTGGCCATTGTTAATGTGGCTTCAGATAGCATTAGCTCTCATAGCTGCCATTTTGCAACAAAACCCTCCTTGAAAGCCTTACAGGACATGGAGAAATTATATAAGCTAATATAAATCACCTGTTTCAAGGACACCACTGAGAATGAGGGTTTGTCATGGTGGCAGTACAGTCAAGGAGAAAGGAAAATCTAAATCGATCCTTGGCTGCCCCAGTGACTCAATAAGATATTTATCACCTTCATCATGAAAACAAACAAAAAAAACTGACCAATTGAATCGCAGACATTTTATGAAGGAGTCCTACGAGTTTTTTTTTTCCCTAAAGTTAAAATATAAAATATTTCAAAGGGATGAGATAAACCAAATCCACTTTAATTCTAACTAAAATTGAATTGTGAGCATCATTAGCAATGACAGGTGTTTTGTGTTCAGTGAAGGCCTGTGCTGTTTGTGGTTCAGCTAGGGCATTGGCTCTCATCTGTAAGAACTCATGCTCTGATGAGCATACCCATGTTTTATGACTAGTGGGTGTCTGACCATACTTAGATTTACTGATAAATAAGTATCAGTCACAAATGACCACAATCCTTCCCTGCAGCTGTTTCTTTTTTTCTCTACTAATTGCTTTGTCCCCTCTGCTTAGAAATGCTCGGGCATACACCAGTGAATCCTAGCAGATATCACAACAGCAAGTTGAAATATATATATACACATATATATGTATATATGTGTGTGTGTATATATATATATATACATATATAATGTGTGTGTACGTATGTATACATGTTTGTATGTACGTATATGTATTTACTTGAAATAAGAAAGAACATAGGTTAAGGTCTTTTCCACTGTTTAAAATCATTAGCGATTACAAAAGTAAGATCGAAAGAAAAGAATAAGAATGGACAAGGGGCCAGAGATTTGTTTTTAGCATCATTGTTGATCTCAGTCAAACACAACAGAGAACCAGAAAAGAAACTGATTACAAAAAGCTAAGGAAAACTCCCCTGAGTTTGTTTTTCAGTGGATATAACTTCATTAGATGACCTTTGTCTTGTCTGTTGAAAGGTCAATTCTTCTATGACCTTCTCTCACTGCTCACTGTAACCAAGACAAATTTTCTTTATTACCAAGAACTTAAACCAAATAAAATCTTGTGTTGACATAAATTTGGATACTATTTTGAACTCTTGCTTTTGTCATAATTTAATAGTTTTGGAAACATGAAAATTTCCAGTTAAAACAGTTCATTAAATAAATCAAACACCTGGTGGCATTGACTGTTAACAGGAAGGGTGGTTCATTATGGTGCTTTTGGTAGTTTATTTAGCAGTTCACATTCAGTTCAGGTGTATAGAGGTGTATAGAGGGAGGCAAAGTTTGAGACAAAAGAGATGCAGTGGGTTTGAGAGCCTAATTTGCTCTAACATATACTGTGAAGATAGGCTGAATCACTAGCATAAAATAAGCTTTTGTTTTATTGGGGCATCTCTGGTAATATCCATTCATTTCTAGTCACTGTTGTCATTATCATCATCATTTCATCATCATTGGGAGGCAATAGACTGTAGAGTACAGTAAACTGGTCTCAGAGTCAGAAAAACCTGGGTTCAAGTATCTCTGACACAAACTGTCTGTGTGACTCTAGACAAATGACTTCCATTCACATTGCTCTAGACAACTGTCTAAAACTCTAAATTGTATGGAAAGTGCCAAGCAACATTAGAAAAGTAGCTTCTTCATCCAAAGCTTCCCCATGCCAAGGAAATCCTGGTAGATTTTCTATCCCTTTTAATATTCAGTTTATAAATAAAACAGCTTCAATGAAGATAATGAATAATCTAAGTGAGAGATTTAAAGTTACAGCTTTCAAAGACCACTTCATAGACACTCAGCTTGTAAGAATAGCACATTCTTCTTCTTGCTTTATGAGAAAAAAAAAAATCCATCTTCTAGTTTTTTCCTATTTGTTTATTTAGTTATTTTATTTAATATTTTAGTTTTCATCATTGATTTTCACTAGTTTGAATTGCAAATTTTTTCCTCATTTCTACCCTCCCCTCCACTCCAAGATGCCATCTATTCTGATTGGCCCATTCCCCAGTCAGCCCTCCCTTTTGTCACCCCACTCCCCTCCCCATCCTCTTTTCCCTTACTTTCTTGTAGGGCAAGATAGATTTCTATGCCCCATCGCCTATATATCTTATTTCCTAGTTGCATGCAAAAACTTTTTTTTGAACATTTGCTTTTAAAACTTTGAGTTCCAAATTCTCTCCCCTCTT
>CM053626.1:4277008-4329253 GCA_028646595.1 Phalanger gymnotis | reverse complement strand
TCTTTTTGTATGCCCAGTATTTTGCACAATGCCTGGTACTTAGTAGGTGTTTAATAAATGTTTATTTACTGACTCATAGAATACAGATATATAGGTAAATATAGAGATAGATATTTATAGAGAGAAGGATAAAATTATAAATATAAGTAAATACAGATGACAGAGAGATATTCTATAGATATCTTTCTCTATAGACATGTAAAGAGATCCCCCCCTCTCTCATTTCAGTTCAAAATGAGCCCTTTTCAAACATGCATTTGGTTTTAGTGCTTCAGTTTTCTTATCATCAACTCTAAAATTTTGTCCTCAGATTTTTAGGTGATGAAGCCTTCTTTTTTTTCCTTAGTCATAAGCATTGTACACACACACACACACACACACACACACACGCGCACACACACGCGCACACACACAGCTAACTAAAGGTGCCTTGCTAGGTCCTATGCCTTCTCATTGTTTCCATTTCTCTCAAGCATTAGGAACTGTGAAGGAGATATCATAATCACCAGAGCCTCCTCTGCCAATACTTTGAAGGATGTCCAATTCACACTCTACTAAGATACTGCAAAGAATTGGCAATGCACCTTTATCTAGAGAAGCTCAATCTTAGAGAGGACAGGATAATTGCCTTCAACGGGAGACCTGTTGCTAGGAAGGAAGAATGAGACTGAGTCTGCTTGATCCCAGAAAGCAGAATTAGAAGCGATAAGTGGGAATGGCAAAAGGCAATTTTTCAATGGATAGAAGAAACTTCTTAATTATGAGAGCTGTCAGAATAAAATGTGCTTCCTGGGAAGTATTAAGGAGAAAAAAAAAATCAGGCAGGAAATCTGCAAAGTCTCACGATTGAAAAAAGAATGTTAAGTGGGCTGATCCTAAAGCAAGGGTTTTTTATTTGGTTCTGCTCACCACCTTCCCACCTCCTCACTTCCTGGTTCATGTGACAGATTTTTGCATTAATAACCCGAGGGCAAAAGTCTTTTAAATTCTAAATTGTTGTTCTATTTGGTTCTAAGCTACATAAGACATAAGACATAAGACTCAAAGACTGAGAATTAGCTAAGCTGCCACTCCAGAAGTGACTATACCACTTTGCCTATAGTAGGTATTTTTAAAAGTTTCTTCTATGCAACATCCTGTAACCATGCCACTGATTCCTTGAACTCAAAGTGCACAGTGCTAGAAGGCCTGGGCTGAGAACCAAGAGTCCAGATTTTGCATCCCAGGTCAGCCACTGACTCCTTTTGGTTTGGAATATGTCTCTTCTTTCACTGGAGCCTCAGTGGCCTTTCTTAAAAAGTGAAAAGGTTGGGTCAGATGCTCCCTAAAGTTCCTTCTAATAAAAAAAAGAAACATTTTGGGATTCTAAAGAAAAACCTAATGACCTTGATTCAAATGCAATGACTTCATTTCTTGTTGGTTCATGAATTAGCCTCCTACCATATCAGACTCTATGCAGTGACAAGGTAGGCTGTAATGGCAGTCACCCTTCCTCCTTGGCAAATGCTCAGATCTCATGCGATCTGCCCCAGAAACCCTGGTTCTCTTGAGATTCTACAAGATTTGTAAACCACACCTACACTTGCATCTCGCACTTTCACTTATCTGAGGTTCATCATATACTTTTGTTTGTCACAAGCATTGGATAATGTGGGTGAGATGCTTGGCTAGTGATAAATGTGTCCTTTGTGATAGTGATTCCAGTGCTTGGGGTGCTACAGAAGCCAGATCCTCAAAGTGCTGCATTCCATACCAGCCACAAAGAGCCATCCCTACATCAGGGTTTTGAGTCTCTCTTGCATTATTGGAAGTTTCTTCTGTATTATTCTCCTACAGAGATCAATAAGCATTTATGAAGCACATACTATGTGCTAGAACCTTTTCTGGTCAGTGGAACTATAAACATGAATAATGGAATTAAAAAGCTTCTGAAGAGTTGTGAGTAAAATAGCCAGACCCTTGGAGTCAGAGCTTTCACTTAGGAAAACACTGTCAGTCATAATGCAGTGGATCAACAAACAATATAAGGTTAGTTTAAAAAGAAATCCGGACTTGGGATATTTGAAGATTCATTGGAGCACAGCTTGAGAAACACTGACTTAGATGAATCAATGCCAAGTGAAGTAGACTGAAACAAGGAAATAACATACATAATCGTTTCAACAAAGCAAATGGGAAGAACCACTTTGGCCAAACTGAATGCTGAAAAATTATAAAAGACAAGCATGGCCCCAAATAAGACATGAGATCTAAGCCCCACTCCCACACAATGCACACACAGATATACACAAAAATATGTCCACACATGTATGCACACATGCATGCACATACAAAAGCACACACACACACACACACACACACACACATACATACTTTTTCAGAGCTATGGCACTGGAATCTCTCCAAATGTAGAACATTTCATATATTGTCACTTTTTTTTTAACTATATTGATCTATTGGACTAATTTTTCTCCTTTCTCTTTTTTCTTTAGAGACAAAATTTGTTCTATGAGATGGCTCTCTGGGAAGAGGAGGAAGCATACAGAAGAGTGGTGAATTTAGGCAGTACGTAACTAGAAGATGTAAAAAAAATTCAATTTTTAAAATCAGCTAAATTAAATCAATTGTTCCAAAGCTGTGCAATAATGGTCATTCACAGGGGCTTCTGATATGCTTGAGCAGTTGAAAATGAGTAAGCAGGAGTTTTAATGACTTATTTTTAAATCAGAATCAGTTCTCATATAAAGATGTTGCTATCCAAAGTCCAATGAATTACTTCACATTGCCACATAAACATATTCTATGGAAGAAAACGAAAAGGAATACAAAGTTCATGCCATCCTATGATGCACTAGAGAAAGAGCTGGAGAGAAGCCAGCTGCACAATTTCTAACAGACCAAAAGTGTGTGTGGGGGGGGGTGTCAAGGTAGTATTAAGAGCTCATTTCTTGTGAACGATATAGGGGGATGGGGGTGGGTATAATATCAAATACTTTATTCATTAATGTTAGCCTTTTTAAAGGCCAGGGTTTAAGCAGCTTCCTGAAGGACTTTTATTTATTTGTCTTACTGCACCCTGAAAAATCCTTCTGTAATTCCATTCTCACCTTCTCTAAGTTAAAAAAAAGGAAGAATGTTTTATTCTTTGTAGTCTATTTAGTCTCTTCTCCTTGTATGGACTTTCTCTTTCTTTTCTGTTCATTATATCTTTTTTTTAAACTGGCTTTTATTAAATGCCTACTCTATGCCAGGCACCAATGTGGTATTGGATTTGGATTCCAGGACCATGTTCAGTGGCCCAGCTCATTTGTTTCACTGTCCTGTATACTCTCTTCTTGCCACCATCTTCCATTGCCTTGGCCATTCTCTACGCCTAGAATAGACAAACTAACTTGGGTTACCAGACTCCTATCTATCCTTCAATGTACTGCTCAAAGGTCAGTTCCATCAGGCTGCAGTGACTAACTCCCCATGGACCTCCTGTAACACATGGACACCCTTCTCCTCCTACACTGACTAATCCAATTGTCTTTTATATTACAATCCTTATGTACCTGTACAATTCACTGCTGGGTTTTTGTTCTATCAGGGCAGAGACCATATCTCAGTTAATCTTCATTTCTCCCAAAGCACCTAGCACAGAATTCTGGACATATGAGATCCATAAACTATTTGTGTTGATGTTCCTGAGGTGATGTAAAGAGGATTTTTTATCTCATTACATTGAAAATTCTCCTATTTTGAAATGTCTTAAATGACCATTAAAATTAATTGATACAAGTTAATATTTCTTGACCATTAAAATTTTAACTGTAGAAGAAATTCATATTTAGTTGAAGAGTGGTCTGTAATTCTATCTTACTTTAAATGCACCTGAAAATATAACCATATAAACAAAACGTAATTGAAGTCCTTCTGAAAAGAAAATAATCACTCCCTACTTCATGAATCCAAATATTCATGTGTTTTATTTTTTTCTTAAACTGAGGAGCAGAAGCCCATTAAAGTTCAGAAATCATTTCAGAATAAGAGCCACCATAGGGAAACCACCATTTGTGGTGGATTTAGATGACAAGACAGAATTGTTTCCTTTAACTATTTGAAAAGTTACCAAGTGAGAGAGGAGTAGGTAGGTTTTCTATGACTCCAGAAAGCCCAACTAAGACCCCATTCACCAAATCACAGAATCTCAGGATTGGAAGGGACTTTAGCAACCATCTGGTCCAGGTTTGGGGAACCTATGGTCTCAAGGGCCCAAGATCCCTTCCTCTGATTTGGTCCAATATATACCTGAAAAAAAAATCTTCTTCCATGCCTTTTGCAAGTGGTCAATCAGCCTCAGCTAGAAGATCTCCCTGGAGACAAATTGTGAAGGAAGCCTACTCCCCTTTGGAACAGCTTGAGTTGTTAGAAAACTTTGTTCTTTGCCCCGCATCCTGCCCCCTTAAACAATACCTAACAGTGGCTCTTCCACCAACTGCTTTTAGGTCTTCCTTCTGGAATAATGTAGAATAAGTCAAATGCATTTTCCACTCAACTGCAGTGTAAAAACTCAAGGAGACCTGCTAAGTTTCCACTAAGCTTTCTCTTTCCTACACTAAGCAACTCGAGTTCCTTCCATGTCCACTCAGATGTCTAGAATACTTTACCATTTTACCATATCGTTTGCCTACTTTTGGCTAGTCTAGAAAAATGGCATCTCTCCTTAACTGAGTACGACAGATGAGGTCTGCTTAACACAAGTCTCAATTAGGTTACCACTAACTCAATCACCTGTGTGAACCCTGGGCAAATCACATAATGCGTCTTGGCCTCAGTTTCTTTCTAGTGACATTGGAGGGTTGTGCTGGATTGTTTTTAAGATCTCTTCTAGTGTGGAGCCTAAAATCCCCTGACATCTGTGGTCCTCATCCCTTCATACAGCCTAAGATTCTATTAGCTTTCTAGGCTACCACATCACTATGCTGAATCAATTTAGCTGGAATGCCATTTAAAAATACCCCTTTGGGGGGCAAATGGTCATCTAACCATGTTTCACTTGCCTTGAAATTTGGGTCAACTTTTTAGCCCAAGTGTAAAGCTTTATATTTCCCCCTATTAAATTTCAACTTATTAGATTTAGCTCTACTCTTTAGCTTTTCCAGATGACTTGTTGTATCCTGACTCTATTACCCTATGTGGTATCTCTCTATGCTAACATTGTGCTAAGTGAAGATTACATAAGCACATCTTCAGGACAGCTAGGTGGCACAGTGAATAGAGCACCAGCCCTGGAATCAGGAGGATTTGATTTCAAATCTGGCTTTACATATTTGGTACTTACTAGCTGTGTGACCTTGGGCAAGTCACTTAACCCTGACTGCCTCACTTCCCTCCTTCAAAAAGAAAAGGTAAGCATATTCTCAATGCCTTTATCCAAGTCACTGACAAAATTGAAAGAAAACAAAAATCAATGTGTGGAAGATAAAAGAAGGAACAATGTTTTCATGGTGTGTGGGTGGGTGTGGGTGTGATTCCACGATTAAAGTTCCTTTAGTGAGGTTGAAAGCACTTATAAACTTGCTATGTGCTAGAAAAAGGCATTTGATCAGGAGAGGGGAGAATGGATGGAATAGGGAAAGACATCAGTCAAGAAAATCAGTTCAATATTTATTGTAGTAATTCAGGTGGGAATTAATGAAGACTTGAAATAGGGTTGAGGGTAGGTGAGTGGAGTAAAAGGAGCCTATTTAAAAATGTTGTGAGGCTTGAAATGTGACTTGGCAACATATTGGCTATGTCGGGTGAGTAAGAATAAGAAATCGAAGATAACACTTGGGTTAGGAATATAAATGGATGGCAGGACAATGATGCCTCCCAGTGTTTGTCCTTCATTTCTGAAGAGGACCAGAACATCATGATCAGGAAGAAGGTAGATTGGGGGGGGGGGGGGAGATGAGTTACATTGTAGACAAATTGACCTCATAATGGCTTCAGGATAAAATGAGGAGTTTGGAATCAATTATGTCTGGAGACCCACCTTGCTAAAAGCCTACACTACCATGATCACTTGTTAGAAACAATAGGATGCTCCATTAATGCTTGTACTAGACTATAACATTTATTCCAATTCTTCAATAGCCTGATGATTTTTCTTCTTTTAAAGTTGTGTTTGCCCACAGAAGATAGAACAGTGGCCCCATAGCAAACTAATGGGAGCACATAGATAAGTTTCACACAGGATGGATGGGGATTTACAGGTCATAATCTCATCAAAAGAAATAGTCACAGATTAGATCACAAATACATTTAAGTATTTGACAGCAAATTTATATACCATAAAGCAAATCATCAAATTCCTTATTTTCAGTAATATCTAATTTTTTTTTCTTTTGAAGTGTCCTACATTGTTAGCCAAGTGACTTAACGATCTACACATTATAATGGTAAGGAGAGCTCTTTCTAGGTCTTTTTTGTTTGATAGATAGATAGATAGATATAGACAGATATGTATGTGTGTGTGTGGGTGGGTGTTTGTGTGTAATTACAATCCTCTTTTAGAAATGTAAGGTATGCGTCTTGGCTGTCTCTGTGATGGCAATTTTTTTGGGTGGAGTGAAAAACCTAGTTAACAGTGCACTGTTGTATCTGTGTGTCAAACATTTGAACATCTGGAAATATGCCCAGATGGAAATACCCTGCTATATTGACTCATGCAGGAAGAAACAAATCTTCAAAAAGTGACCAAGGATTCACATTTCTCCTGGTCTTTTTAAAGCCAAGAATAGTTATATCATATCCATTCAGGGGAGGAGGAGGGGAACAGCAATAAAATACTCTGCAGAAATTTGAAATGAGTTTATATCCAGGTTTGAGGAATGGAAACTAAGGTAACTAAACACTATTTATTCTTATCTTGCAGATTTTATTGAAAAGACACAAAAAATAATATGCAAAGAAATGATACAAGTGTACGCATGCCAAGCTGCACCATCAGTCACCCAAGTTCTTGACTTTCGTTTTCCTCTCTTAGAGGGAAAGAGTTATCTGTGGTTATTCCAGGGAATACTGACTCAGGTCTAACTTAGAGCTTGTGGAGGAGAAGCAGAAGGAGCTGGGGTTGGCACCGTCTAGGCTGGAGGCAAATGGCGGCCGAATGAGGAAATTTTAGCTGGTATAGGAGAAGACAACAGGATCCGGATGCCTTCATAAGGGCTTGAACCCCAACTCAGCTACTTACTCTGTTGCTTTAATATATAGAAAATTAGGTTTCATAGTGGATAGAGAATTGAACTTTTAATTTGTCGGAGTGGAATTCAAATATTTCCTTGGTGATTTAATAGCTGTATGAACCTGGGCAAGTCACATAACTTATCTCATACTCAGTTTTTCTACCTGTAAAAGGGGGTGACATTAGCTTCTACCATAAAATATGGTTGTACAGATAGATAAAGTAGTTTCCAAAATGCAGGTGCTGCATAAATGCCAGTAACTATTGCTTTGTTGGAATTGTTCCATGTGTGTCTTTGAAGAAGTCATTTCTCCTCACTGGGACTCAGTTTACTCATCCATGAAATGAAGGGTTTGGAATACAACCCTTCTATTACTTCCAGCTCTAAAGTTTGGATCCTTTTTCAAATGTACTAACACCTCACAAATAACTTTGTAATGAGGTAATAATGAGAGTTAGAGAAAAGGATACATGTGCTAGGTTGTTTAAATTCCTTAGGCATCATGGTGCGGGGGACATGGAGTGCTTCTGACACATATGGACCTCTTTGTCATCATAGCTGTTTCTATCTGTCCTCTCTTCTCTGCAGGAGAGGGCCAATATTTTGGCCAGTTAGGATTCACATCAAGATTGAACACAGTGATACTCTATGCTTTTGACCAAAAAAAAGTAATAATACAATTATGATGTGCAAAGTGTGTGTATATGTGTGTTAAACAATTCACTTTGACCTCCTGCATTCTAGAAAGGCAGGATAGAAGTATTCAGTCTTTCCCTCAGTTGTGCTATTTATGAGAAAATTGACATAAGCTCTGAACTCCATTGTATTTCAAGACTAAATGGTGACTGGATTTTTCATTCAGATGAGTGATAATGAGGGAGGATACTTCACTGAAATCAGTGGCTAAAGGTTGGCAAAACTATAGCCAAGCAAGTTAATGCTGCATTACCACAGCAAAGAAAAAAGTTCCTGTAACCTGAGAGACAATGATAAGCATTCAGTACCCATAGAAACTCAAAGCTCGGTTACTGGAAAAAATTAATAGGAAAAATAAAATTAAAAAAAAACCCTGCTGTTAGAAGGTAATGCCATCTACTGAACTAGGTTTTTTAAATTTCTCTTTATTTTTTAAAATTTCATTTTAATTTATGGAATAAAACAAGAATTTCCATAACACAGGACAATAAAAAAGATGATTGCACATGAAATGGCAAATCTACACATAACTTGCTATTCCTTTCAAATATACAACAAAATCATCATGTAAATGTCTTTTTTACTCTTCTTGCACCCTACAGATGGCTTCCATTAGACACGCAGATATGTACACACACACATGTAAAATTATTCTATACATATGTGTATTTATCATTTATTTCTTCATATGTTCTTTATATTTAATTTGGGTATTTATAAGAATCAAAATAATTTATTCACTCAAAGTTGATCTTAACACAATATTGCTGCTTCTGTACACAACATTCTCCTTGTTCCACTCACCCCCACTCCTCACTACCCCATGCAATCCCTCTGTTTTCCCCTCAAACCATGGAGCTCACCACTTCCTACGGCACAGCAGCACTCCATCACCATCACACACCACAACCTGTTAAGTCATTCCAAAATCAATGGGAATCCCTGCAAATGTCATTTCTCTGATCCATAAAGAGAGATGCCACAAACAACACAAAGGTTCTTTTGCCCCTTCCCTAATAATTATTGTTTCTAGTTTCATCCTTCCCAGATCACTGTACCTCTGGGCTTTATCTTCTTTAAGTTGGGTCTCTAATTTACTTTAAACAGAAGCAAAATAAAATGATATATAGAGTATAGCACTGGGCGCTAATCCCTGACATTTTAGGGAGCTAAATTTTCCAAATCACAAAGTGGTGCTTTCAAAATCCATTATCTTGTTTCCCTACAAAGTGTGAAGCCATTGACTTAGCTGTCATACTCAGTGTCAGCTGTTCCAAAGTTCAGAAATATAATCATATAACCTTGAGCCAGTTAAAATGTCTGCATAGTATAGCATTCTTTGCTATTGAAAAAGTTCACATTTATAAACCCATAAATAAATTAATGTTATATGATATGATTAATATAAATGCCCCTGTTTGGAAATAACATTGCACAGATTATGTCAAGTTCCTGAGCAGTACACCATCTCTTCAATTTGGCCTACTCAGAAGGCATCAGCCTACACACACACACACACACACACACACACACACACACACACAAATGGATGAGGCTATGTCATATTGACCAGGTTATGACCTGCAGTAGTTACTCAATTAACCAATAAACATAAATAAAGCAACTAATATGTGTTAGGCACTGGGAATATAACAAAGGCAAAAACAAAACCCAGGCCCTCAGGGTGTTCAGACTCTAATTAGAGCTACAACATGCAAATAATAATGTGTGTATCTCTCTCTGTCTCTTTCTCTCTGTCTCTCTCTCTCCATATATGTATGCGCGTATGTATGGAAACACACATGTATGTATATGTATATATACACATATATTATATATGTATATATACACATATATGTCTATACATATCCGTATATGTGTGTGTATAATAGATGGAAGGTGATCTCAGAGGGAAGAGCTTAGCAGTAGGAGGAGGGACAGGAAAGTCTTCCTGCAGAAAGTGGGACTTATACTGAGTTGTGAAGGAAACCAAGGAAGCTGAGAGACAGAGGTAAAAAGAGAAAGCATTCTAACCATGGGGGAATGGCAGGGTAGTCATACTTTCAGAAAATAGAGCATCACATGAGATGAACAGGAAGCAGGCTTGTGTAGCCAGACTACAGAGTGTGTGAAGAAAACTAAAGTCAGAACAGTCTGAAATAGTAGGAATTTGCCTGGTTGTTAATAGCTTTATAATTCAAACCAAAGATGGGCAGTCTGGGGGTTGGGGATGGAAGTGGGGGGAGATGGGGTTGGTCCACACATAGGGATGGAGAGCTGGCTCTGTAGCAACAATTCTGTCTGCATCTCTCTGTCTATTCACCAGATACACAGATGCACAGAGATAGATAGAGATCTTCACAAACAAGCAAAGATGCAGTAGAGATGGACAGTGAAATGGATTCAGATTTCATGGGAATCGATCAAGCTTGACTTCATCAGAGAAATTGTACAATGTATTTGATGATCCTAAGCTGCTTGTCAACATAAAAGCTGATTTTGAAGACAAGTGTGGTCACCAGGAAAAGATACTAAAATTATATTAAAGGCGGCTTAGTACCATATTAGCAGAATGAGTGGAAGGGCTCTAGAACATTGGTAAGATTCTCTGTGAAAGATCTATGGAGTATTAAACCTTATTTATTGTGCAAACCTATAACATTCTTCAGTTCTTTACACACACCACCTCCAAGGCAACCCATTCCACTGCTTAACAACTCACGTCATGAAAGCAATCTCCGCAAAGACCTGAACTAGGCAGTAACAATAACTTCTGGGAGTGTGGATATTTGATTACCTTATCATTCAGTATATGATGATGATGATGATGATGATGATGATGATGATGTCCCAAAGAATTCCTTTGTGTGATCTGTTAGAACTTGTCCTTCGAATAACAGAGAATGTGGAGAAATCTAATCTAAAAATTGTGTAGGTCATACAGAAGCATCAAACAAGGTGTCTTTGTGTTCCAGCCTCAGCATATCACCTCATGGCAGCAGAGGAATTCCATCACTCACATTGAGCCCTGTTTATGTGGCCCCAGTATCAGTCAACAATTTACATCAACACAGATTGTTGTCATGGTTGTTTGGGAGAGGGCACTGTGTTGGTTGAGATTGCCCATCCTGGTTCTGGGGGAAAATTGCAAAGTCAGGCAACTTTGTAATAATCTGAATTTGAGGTGTTCATATGGCATCCTATTGAACTGTCTAATAGATAGAGATATGGGACTGGGACTTGGGAGAAAAGATTGGGCTTGGAATTATTTTTATGGTAAAAAAAAATAATAGGAACCAGAGGGCAAGAAATGAAAGAAGGGCTACAGCAGACTTTTATTGGACATACAAGCTAATTGGATGAGAGCAGGGCAGTGATTCAGAAAAGGAGCTGGAGAAGAAGTTGCCAGATGCAAAGCTGGAACACTAGGAGAAAGCAGCATCTTTGAAATTCAGGGGAAAAGGAGTGGATCACTGGCATCATATGCTGCAGAGAGGTCAAGGAGGATCAGGAATGCATAAAGGCCAATGGCTTTGGTCATCAGATACACAATGATTTTGCGATTGAGGTGTTATTAATAATTTTGCCCAAGGAAGTTTCAGGCAAATGGGAGCTACAGAAGGCAGGTTCACTGGAGACTGATGGGTGAATGGATGGTGATAAGTGAAGGAAGCAATTGTAGAGAATTCTTCTGAAGAGTTTAGCATTGAAAAGAAGGAGCAATATACCATTCTTAGTGACCTGGAAGGGTCAAAGGAGGGTCTTTTGGGTCCAAAGGAGACATGAATATATTTGTGAGGAGAAAGGGAAAATTTCAGAAAAGACATAGATATAGCAGGCAAAAGGAACTGGTGCCCACTGTAAAAAGGGCATCTTTCCTCAAGCTCCAATCCCAAGAAGTTTGGAAATACCTGTTTTGTTTAGAGTTTCATTGGGTTCCTTAGTCATCCTTCTCTAAAGAATGTTGAAGTTCTAATTAATTTCACCCATACAAGTAAGCTCTCAAAGAACATAATATTACAAATTAAAGACAAATGTTGTTAATATTTTTAACTAGCCCTTATTTTAACAGGGATTGCATAAACAGATACTTCGGACCAGGAGATTTTTCAGTTTTTGAAAAAACCCATATTTGAATTAAAAAATATTAAAAAAAGAAAGAAAGAAGAGTAGTGGGTTGTGTTGAGCTAAATTGCCTCTCTGGTGTTCCTTGCCTCAGCTATACTTTCTGTAAATTGGGGAGCAAACAGCTTCCTGATTAGGATTGCGCTTGCTTCATTTCATTTGTGATTGGATTGCTGTAACCATGACTCATTTTTCCTCAATAACACAAGACTTACATTTATTCTGGATGTTTTGGTCTGTACTTACTATATGATTTACCTACACGCAGAAATATGCAAAGGGCTAAGATGGAACTTGTTATTCAAATAGTTTTGTTTGTATTTCAGTCATTGACCTCTTACTTAAGAGGAAATGCAGTTCCTCAAAATAGTTAGAATCTCAGCCACCAACAGGTTACACTAAAAAAATGATTTTGCTTAAAAAAGTGTAGCAGACCTATGAAGACTGTACTGTGCTGAGATGTCTGTATCAGCTTCCTTGCAGAGTAGGTTTTGGCAAATTCATACAACTCAACTCCCTGGTCACTGGCTGTAGATTCTGGAAGTGGGCCTGGGAATAAAGGTCTGTGATGTCAGCTGAAACTGGGGGATAGCCATTAAGGGAACAAATGGATGATATGACTTGTCATATGGAAAAAGGACAGAAAAGATAATCTGGTTGTTTACTTGGACTTGACTGCTACTTCTCTCCTATCTAAAGCCAGAGAAGATGGATGTGATTTCCTCAAATCTTCTCAAGCTTGAAAATTCAATGATAAACCTTACAAATATAGATGAATTGAAAGATCTTTTCCTGGCTGATGACCCAGTAGGGATGACACATTAGAGGCCCATCAGACACATGGGCATCCAGAGAGATGGCCAAACCAATTGCCTTTGAATGAAAGGTCTGTTTTCTGAACACGGAAAATAGCACAAACTAAACAGATCCATCAGGAAGGCAATGACACCTGCTTATGCTTTATAAGCTAGGAATAATAATGCAAATTCTTGGCTGTTATAAGCACACCAACTTACCATTACTTTACATTTCCTAGTAATTCTCAAATCAGAAGGTGTTCAGTTGAAAGGAGCTGATGTATAATATATTAATTAATAGGCAGTCAACAATGACAGAAGCTTGACCATTTTGACAGCAGGCTTGCCTGTCTGTGAACAAATGCAAGATTCAGCACTTTCCCATATCCACTTTATTCTGAAATCAATGATTTCTATCCCAAATTACTATTTAACAGGTTTACACATCAGAGAATCCAATCCATGTGGTGAAACCACTTTTTCCAAAGTTTTGATTCTTGATTAAACGGGAGCCCATTGGGCCTCATTGGAAATGAAGAACCATTCCAAGCAGAATTAGTCTACAGGATAGACAGATAGAAGCCGCAGGGAAAGGGGGGAGGGGGACACCATATAAAAAGGAGCCAGATGTGGGGAATGGAACAGTCCTGAGTTTCAGGAGAAGAGGTAGAATAATAGTGAACATAGGTAGCTAGGCGCTTCCTTAAATGGTGGTTCTGGTTAGGAACTCACTAATAAAAAGAAAATACAAGGGTGGAGTGAGAAGCGTAATGCTTCAGAGGAGCAGAAGCAAGAAGGAAATGCACAGACAGCCTGAAAAGTTCCATAAATTATCTTTCTAGTCAGTGACAGCTGACTGTTTAGATATTATTACTTGAGTGAGGATTAAGAGATAGAGCAATAATATTACCTTTCTACCTGCATGAAGTTCATCTCATCAGAGTCGTTATTAGATGATGTAAAAAATCTAGGGACATGCTCAGGAAAACCAAAAGCAAAACACAATTTGCTGAGACCTGGACAGCCAAAGTAATACAGATTCACTTGGTGACTCTGAGTCTCTGGTGGATGACAGGCAAAGGAAGGGAAGAACTGTGTAACATCAAAGAGTTTGAATTGAATGTGAAGGTGGAAGAGGAACATGGCAGTAAGTACTGAGAAGAGGTGACAGGTCAAGAATAGGCAGATCAAGGAGACTTAGGAGAATGAAGTTAGCTGAGAAGCGAAGTGACGTAGAAAGAAATTAAGGGTGCCTTTCCGCTATATCACATCATCCTCTTCTCAGGACAAGGTGCAGAATAAGTAAAGAATAACAGGAGACTTCTTCTGTGCTTTAAATAATTTGTGATTCCATTGGGGCTTATCAGAGATTTCAATCACAAATACTCCTCCCTAAGGATTTGGAAATTGTTTCATGAGTTAATGTGGCACCAAAAAACAAACAAACAAAGCCTCAAGCTGATTGATACTTAATAATTTGGTAAGAAATCTCTCCAAGCTGTTTTAGGTCAGTTGTTGAGGTGAAAGAAACAGAAATGATGACTGATTTATGTTCAAACCATTATATGTGCTTCTGGAATGGCCTTCCAGAAACCTCCAGGCCAAAACAGAGACAGACTACCATGCAGTAAATAGGGAAAGAACATTAGGAAATTAGTTAATTAGAATCATCTCTTTATTTTCATTGCCAACTAGAATCATACTTTTGCTTAGTCTGACATTAGTTTTGCTCTGGTTGTTGCTGGCCATGAATGAGAGACTGTGAATGATCATCTGTGATACCAATCAGTGATTAAAGAGCTTTCCTGCCCATTCAATAAGTCTCAAGTGGGGCTAGTTAAGGGGGGCTTGATTAGAGGCAGGCCTTTATTTACCAAATGCTAAACCCCAGGCCCTCACCCTTTTGCTGAGTGAGTGTGAGGCCCTCAGACCCTAAGAAGAGTGTATATGCCCAGAGGGTAGCCATGAAGGTCAGAATTCAGCCCAAGGAGAAGTAAGAACTCCAAGATGACAAAGCTGAGAATCTGCAGACTAGTGAGCTACAGAACTCAGAGAGCTGTGGAGATATGAGATAGAGCTGCAGAGAGAGTGGAAAGCAGAGAGTGGAGACCAGAGAACTGAGGGGGGAAGAGAACACATGCAAGCAGACAATTGGGATTCATGAGTATTTATGGGAAGGCCCCAGCAGGGGTGAAGGTTTCAGAATGACTTGGTTCTTTGCTGTATTACTGTGTTATAATTTCCTTGTTGTTACATAGAGGAATACTTACTGGTTTTGGAATATAATTACTGCTATGTTGAAATGGGGTTATTGGTTCTGGGATTTGGTCCTCTGGTGTCTGAATAAATGTTATACTTTCCCTGCCTTCTACCTAGAGAATCTCTTATACTTTGTGATTCTGAACTATACAGGCATGTTCATGGTCAGGAGGTCAGGAATCTTGCCTTACTGATATATCATCCTGTCCCAGATCTGTATGGCCTGAACTATAATGAAAGAAGTTACTCCTAGTCAGAAGATTTGGCTTTTAAGACACTGAGCGAAGGGCACTTTCTAGCCTTTTCCATAAATACATCTATCTAGAAAAGCACAATCTTCCAAAGCAAATGAACAGTGTTTTCTCTTACCAATAAGTAATTCAACATAAAGAACCCACTAGAGGTAATTATTTAACTAGAGTTCTCATGATTACATAAATATGTTTTTGTTCATTTCAGTTTAATTAAAAACAAAATAAAATAACAACTATAAAGTCTACAAGGGTATTAAGGGAAGACTAGCACCTCTGGTAGCTAGGTGGCATGGTGGATAGAGCACCAAGCCTGGAATTGGGAAAACTCATCTTCATGAGTTCAAGTCCTGCCTCAGACACTTAATAGCTGTGTGATCCTGAACAAGTCACTTTACCCTGTTTGCCTCAGTTCCTCATCTGTAAAATGAGCTGGAGGAAGAAATGGCAAACCACTCAAGTGTCTTCACCAAGAAAACTCCAAATGAGGTCATGAAGAGTTGTAAACAACAACAGCGCTTCTGGTGTGAGGGTTGCAGAGCCCCTTTAGGGATTGTTGATTCACCTTAGGTGTCCACCTGCCACCCAGCTCTCATCTGTGCATCCAAGAAGTCATAGCATGTACAATAGTCACACCCTTATAAAAAGGTTTTAGCACACAGGCTAACCCAGGTTGAAGGTAACTGGAGGACTTTATACCAGACAGTGAATTAGGGGGAATGTCTTCCCCAAGCATGTGAAGAATTCCCCAGAAGAATTGGTGGATATGAACAATGTTTTCCAATGAACCATGAAGGTGGCAGAGGCAGATGTTGTGGAGAGCTTACAGCTTAGTTAAACAATAAAGATGTCAAAGTCATCCACTGCATCCTGAGCCATCTCTAAGCATCTTGACTTCTGTCTCGCCACTAGACTTTTATGACTCTGGAAGAGATATTGAGGCAGAGAACTTCCTAAGGACCTCACACAACTCTGCCTCATCTAAATACAATTTATGTGCAAGTCGAAAGATACCACTCATATCATTTTACCATTTTTGATTACCCCAAAGTCCTCTGGTTAAGGTCAAGTGACAAATCAGCAGGTACAGATACACCAATTGTTGTAGTCCCAACTCTGCACACAGGCAGCTCAGGCCATAGGTCTTCTCATTGGTCTGAAGCATCAGTGGAATTCAGCAGCCCCCTGGGTTCCTTACTACCCTTTACCTGATATGAGAAAGAGGCTAGAAAATGTGCCCTAAAATTGTTTGCTTCACTAACCTAACCCTGGCCTGCTCACTGCAGAGGGGATTTGACCCTGTGGTCATGCTTACATGGAGTACAGAAGAAGTGATACAAAGATACTCTCAGAGGCTCTCTGAAGAACTTCGGAATCAATTGTGAGACATGGGAGACATTGGCACAGGACCCCCCATCACAGTGTCCCTACATCAAAGAAGGTGCTGTGTTCTATGAACACAGCAGAATTGCGATGGTTCAAAAGAAATTAAAAAAATATATAAATGTAGAGACATCTCCACTCTCAATATTTATATGGACTATTTCTTTCTGCCCAACATGTAGAAGAGACTTCTGAGCTCAGATTTTGTCCGATCAGCCACAGTCAAAAGCAAATATAGTGATGTCATTTTGGTCGTCTTTGAGCACAAAGAATGACAATCATAACATATGTACATGAGTCTTTCTTCTCAGTTATATCTTGGGTTTTTCATTGACAATGACTGATTTAGAGGTAATTTAAATCCACTCCCACAAAACCAGAATATATAAATATAAATATACATGTATATGTATGTGTATAAATGCATATATTTATGTGTGTGTATAATATACATATATATGTATATATGTATGGGTGTGTGAATGAAAAAATAGGTTGGACAGGGCCAATTTCGAAGAAACTTGAAGAGGATGAAAATGCTATGTCTAAAGTGACTGGGTCAGAATAGCAGATCATGGTATTCTGTGGGAATTATTATGGAGTATAGACTGAACATTTGATGCACATGTAATACAGGTGAATATCAATTCAGTTTCTCTATCTTTTTTTCAATTCGACAAAAATAATTTGTGGCTATATAGGAAATGATATTAACAATGAACTCCCACAGTGTTGAAATGTTTCATGCCAGAAGCCCTCCACAAACATGGTCTTGTTGGATACTTATAACACTTTTCTAAGATAGAATAGGAGAACAGTTTTTTGAAAGAAAAAGAAACTGAGAATCAAAGGGACTTTTAAAGAATTTTCCCAAGGACCCTAGTAGCACAGAAATAGTTCTCCTATGCTATCACATTGAAACAAAAGTTCATCATATTAGTGTCCCTGTTATATGTACAATCGTAAAGCCTCATATCCTATTTACCTTTGTAAATGTGACAATCTTCTAGATACAACAGCACCAAAAACAACAGTTTGCATTTCTATAGTACTTTGAGGTTTGTTTCATTTGATTCACACAACAGCCCTGCAAGATTTGGGGTTATTATTATCCTTATTTTTACAAATGAGGAAACTGAGGGAGACAGAGGTTAATTAACTAACTTGTCTAGGGTCACACAGCTAGTAAATGTCTGAGGAAACATTTGAATTCAGATCGTCCAGATTCCAAGCTCATCATTCTATCCATTGAATAACCTGGCTATACATTCTATGTACATAATTCCATCCAGCTGAACAATAACACATTCCATCCAAAACACAAATAATTTATTGATATAATGCTAAGTGTACTAACATGCTGTGTTGTCAGAATTGTCAGAATTGAGTCACTTTACCTCAGGTTTTTGAATTTCTTTTAGCTATACATTTTGCACTATGTTTAGAGACCATGGGTAAGGAGGCATTGAGTATTGAAACAAAAAGTTCTCAGATGAATCAGTTGATTCAAAAATGAAACTGGATAGCAACTACATTGACTTTCCAAGCCCTAGTTGAGTGAATTCAGTGGTTTGGATTTACTAGGGTCTCACTCTGTTCTCCCAATTGGTTCATGGGAGTAGGCACAGCTTATACACAAAAGAATTTACTCTAGGTCTTTGTTGAGGAAGCAGTGACAAAGTCCAGTTTTACATAGAGTGCTACATGCTGCTTAAAGGCTGATTAAAAAAAGAGGAAAGTCCTTAGACTTCTCAAGACTTCCTTTATTTTGATACTGTCTCCACCAATTAAGGAACAGGAATCATATTCTCTGATATGACATCTAATTATAGTTATGTCTTCAAAACATCAAACCATTTGACTATGTACAGTGGATTAGTCAAATGGTTTGATGTTTTAAATAGGGTGTTATGCTCAGAACAAATAAGACCAATTCTGTCCTGCTCTAAGGTTTTAAAGTGAATCAGCTCTCAAATGTATGGCTCTCTGTAGACCAGTAGGGTAGTCAACTTATAAGAAAAGCCAACTTATTTAATGAAAATGTGAATAGCCAGGCTTCTATCATATTTTTAACCAAGTGGCTAGTTTATTAGATCTATTAAGACTTCTTTTTTCTTTCTTTTTCAATTCTCACTGGGCATTTCAGCTTTGTATTAAAACCATCTAACTTGGTGTTTCCTTCATTAATATTATGTTGCTTTCTGTTCAGTGAACTGTTCTTTGCCTTGTCCCATTTTAATCACCTTTCTGACCAAAACTCCTCCAAGAAAAGGTAATTCATTTGATAAGAATTGACCAAGAAAAACATTTTCAGTCATTTGCATGTTGGGACAACCCAAATGACAAGAAAATTCAGATTGTCAACTCCGCCTCAAACGGCGCATGACTCTATTTGTAGCGCAGTGGCTGGTAGTGCCCTTGGAATGATGACATGCTGTCTCATACAAGCATTATGTGACACAAAATAAAAATCAGTAACAATCACAACATCCAACATTTATGTGGCACCATGAGCTTTGTGAAACTCTTCGCACCAAGTTTCTTGCATAAAAATGGCCTCATCAGTATTGGTTATGATGTCCATGAAAAAATGATTTGAGTAATTCAGAAATCAAGACAGAGAGCCAAGTAAAAGAGTAATTCATGTGGATCATCGAAAGCCAGCAAAGCAATCCCGGGATCTGATTCATGATCAAATGTTTACACCTAAAAATTCACAGTAGTTCAGGGGTCACTGTTTTAGCAAAGCCATCAGTTATTCTATCAGTCGACACAGTAGGTTCATGTAGAGAGAGCCATAAAATCACACAAAAACCAAGTGAAAAGGAAATTTCAGAAGCTTTGAAATGTGTTTCAGTGAAGGTCCTTAAGGATGGGGATGTTCAGAGTACCTCATTATGTCCCTCTCACATTTTTGCAGCCCTGTCATGTTATTCTGTATCAAGGTATTCAGGGAGCAGAAGATCATCAATTTTGAGCTGAAGGAAAATCTAGAAGCCACCAATTCAGTCATTGGACTCGTTTCAAAGATGAGGATACTGAGTCATCAAGAGATTAAGTCACTTTTTCAAGGTCTCTTACTTAGTATTTTCAAATGGAATGGAAACCCATATTTTACTGATTCTAAGTCAAGGTCCCTATCTACAGCACCTGATTAGAAAAGTGGAGAATCTGATTGATGGTGGCCATGTAGGATTGGGACTAGGTAGGCAGAGTAGGTAGGGAATTTTTCTCTTGATGGCACTACTCCATCCGCCGCCCCTACTTGCCCCTTCTAAGTTGTGACATTGCCCAGGTAAAAGAATAGAGACTTTTATATAGGATTGTCATGTTCCAATTTGTTGAATGGAAGCTCCTTGAGGTCAGGGTCTATTGGTTGCCTCTTTTTGTATCCCCAGCACAAAACACAATGCCTGGCACACAGGAGTTGCCGAATAAATATTTACTGTATGACTGATATAGGGAAGATAATTCTCAGTTTAAATCTCTCTATGCACAAATGTATTGGGAGCAGTCATAGTCTCACCAAGTCAAAATCTTTCTTTAGACATAAACTAAAGCCCTAATATTGTTAGAATCCCTATTGAAAAGGGAAAAAAAGCACTATATTTTTGCCAACACAGGTGTAAGCCACTCTCAAAAAAGCTCAGAATTCCAAAACCCAACATTTCAGGACAGATAAATTAGGGGTAATTACTGCATTGCTTCAACGTTCTTTACTTTACAAAAGGATTCACTGCAGGACTCCAGTGTTCCTTTAAATAGCAAACACTCTGCTGCACAGAAATGTTCTTTTATAGATCATTAGCTTTGAAGCTGGGGGAAGGACTGAAAAATGTACAGCTAAAGTTTGAGGAGTCTAGATTAAAGAGCAATCAAAAATGAAAATGAAATAGGTTGAAACTTCTATTGTATTTAATGGAAAAATTAAGCTTCCACTTCCAAAATATCAATTTACATATCTGTGTATATTTACCTAATACGCATATGTATTTGTATACATATACAAGTGAACATATATGATATATGTATGCATGTATCTCAGGCAGAGTTAGAAAGAAGCTTAGTAATCAATCAAATCAGTGTTTATTAAGTACCTACTATGTGCTAAATCTGTCACTACATAGTAGCACAGTTTGGCAAAACATTTTCCCACATTAGCCATGTTCAAAATGAATGCCTGCATTTATGTTCATCAGTTTTCTGTCATGAGCTGGGTGGCGTGTTTCTTCTTCTTCCTTTTTTAACTCATGATTTATCATTGGATTGCTCAGTGTTTTAAAATCTTTCAAAGGTGTTTTTCTCTCTAAAGTTATCAATATACAAATCACTGCCCTAGTTCTGTTCACTTCATTCTGAATCAGTTCATAAAGCTCTTCCCAATTTCATTATTGCTTCTGGTCTAATAATAGAGACATAGAATAGAGCAGCCAATGGAGTCTTGATTTGGCTTAATTGTCCTATGTTTACCTAAAATACAAAGAGAATAATGAGGGTCTCTGATAATGTGGTCTGACTCTGACCAGTGAGCACAGATCAGTTGCTGAAAGTAGAAATGGAAAGCTAGAGCAGCTGGGAGGAACAGAAGGGACCACTACACCTCTACAATTTATGATAGAATAGAGCAAAGATATGCCCAGCTTTATAGAAATCCTATGTTCTGGGAGGGAATACTTCAAAATTTTTACAGAAAGGATAGCAAAGATTTAATTGCCTTAAATTCTACAGGAAAAGCTAACCCAGGAAAGATGAGAAGCTCTCAAGAATGGCATTCCAACAAATGAGGGTGAAAAGAATGATTTATCCCCTGAGGCTTACATAGGATCTTGAGGAACTTAGTAGCTAAGATTTTCAGAAGTCATATCCAGAAGATGTTCAGGCAACTGTGGATCACAACTGACTCTCTTTTTCTACTTGGTCCTGGGGGACTGAACTAAAGAAATGGGTAGATGTTGCAGAGAAGCAGAATTAAGTCTAATTAACAGAAGACATCTCTCAATAATTTGAGCTGTCCAATTGTCCACCTTGGGAAGTGGTTGTCCTTTAGACAGAGAAGCTGTATAATCATTTCTCAGGTGTGAATTCAAAAGTATTTCTACACAGACAGAAGTTAGACTAGAAATCAGATGACTTCTGAAATCTCCTATAACTTCGAGGTTCTGTAGTTCTGTGAGTGAATCTCAGAAGCAACTTACCCTAGCCAACCAGATAACAGGTGGCACAAGACAAATGTGGCATCCAAGGTTCTTGCCATGACACTCTGTTACTGTTTTTGTACTACATGGATAATGACTAAAGACTTTGAATAAGAGAATTAGGTACTCAAAGGTGCACATTAAGAAATAATTCTTTAAATAGACTAGAGGGCCAGGAAACTTGAGGAAAGGAGGTTTCTATGCAGTTATACGTGATTCATATGAATATGAAGTGCCAAGTAGAAGAGTGCCCATTGATTGGTGGGTATCCTCTCAAAACTTTAGAGATTTCTGTTAATAATGCCAAGTTCCAGTCCCCATATGAGTATGTTTACTTTAGCCAGTCCTGTATCCACGTGTCCGCACGGTATGCACTTCACCTTACCAGCCTCACCACAGATATATGTATATGTATACATGTGCCCAAGTTTGAAAGGTGCACTAGGCAAGAATGTGTACAAGGATCAGCACGATCTATTACAAAACTGCAAAATCAAAACAAACAAAACCTCAGAACTCTCATTTTGATCAATGGGGCATAGTAGCATCAATATTGTAGCTGAGATAGGGTATACATGCAAAGTGAGACTCAAAAGTCTTAAGAGAGAAGTTTATAGAACATCACTAACAGAGGGTGTTCTCTTAAAGGCTCCCAATAATCACCCCGGGATGATGGGCACTGGTCCCTGAGGTGCTGCTTTCTCCAGCTAGACCTACAGAGACAATAGTTGGGTATTGAGGTGGAGAAAGCTGGATTGAAACAACTAGGAATTCCAAAATCTGTGGGGCAACAGAAGCATGACCACAATAACTGTGGAACATCCCAAGGAAGCTGCTGAGATATTTTCCTGAAAATCAGTCAGTTGCTATCTTTAATTCCATGGGCATTTATTAACAAGAGATATATGCAAGGCTCTCCAAGTACTATAGATATGAAAGTAAATTCATGCCTCAGTGACCTGACATTTTGTCGCTGGGAAATGTTGTAATAGACAAATAAATACATGGAAACTTAACAAGGGACAAAACACTCACAGGATGCTTATCAGTAGGGGGAATCAGGAAAGTCTTCCCAGAGGAGATGACTCCACAGCTGAGCCATAAGAGAAGGTAAAGAGCCAAGGGGACACAGGAGAGGAGGGAGTGTATTTCTGGTATGGAGGGTAGCCTGGGCATTCTTAGATGCCTTCTAGACTCAGTTCAAATCTTACTTTCTGCAAGAGACCATCCTTTTGATAGGGATCTCTCACTTACATTCTCTCTCTCTCTCTCTCTCTCTCTCTCTCTCTCTCTCTCTCTGTCTCTCTCTGTCTCTCTCTTCATATATATATATAGATGTATGTATATATGTACATATATATACATATATATATATATGTATATATATATATTTACATGCATCTAGTTATTTGTGTGCATTTCCTCCATGGGAATAGGAGCGACTTGAGGGGAACGACCCTGTTGCGGCCATTCTTTATGTCTCCAAGACATAGAACAATGCCTAGAACACATAAATACATTATCATAATAATAACAATAATAATTGACTGCTGATATTATAATGTTTGATTACTGAACTAAACTCTTGGCCAAATGTGGCTTTGAAGGGTTCCTATATTTATCATAACTGAACAGTACTCTGAGGTCATAGTGACTTCTTCCCAATCTCTAATTATTCTATCTTAAATTACCTTAAATTAAAAAGGTACATCACCTTTTAAAGTCCCAGTTTCTAAGTAGTACTCTTCCTAAATCTTCTTAACCTAGCACCTGACATAGAATTAGGAAAACATAAATTTAGAGCTAGCAGGGATTTTAGAGGCTGTTAGGTCCAACCCCCTGATTTGACAGATGAAGAAGATAAGGCCCAAAATGACTGCTCAGTTGCTCTGTGTCACACAGAAAACAAATGTCTCAGGTAGCATTTGGACCTGATTTCCACCATTCTATCCACCGTGCCACATAGTTTCCCTTGTAGAGTAAAGCTTTTGGGAAAAGGAACAAGACAGAATTCAAAACTCTAGAGATACTGAAGTCTCCCCAGGGATGATAGCTGGCCCTTCCAATCCACAGAGGAAATTAAAATGAAGTCACAGACAGCTGCGTAGCTGGGCTAGGCTGGGCTGGGCTGGGCTGGGCTGGGTTGGGTTGGCTAAAGCAACAGCAAACAGCATTATTAGCTGCAGCACAGTGGAGAAGGCCACAGTTCATATTTCCACCATGATGCCATAAGAATCAAATATTATATTTAATAACTTTCTTTGATCTCTCTTTGCCTCAAAGGTTATTCTGCATTCCTCATTTAAAAGTCACAAATAATGTGCCTTATAGGCTACGGTAAAAGCAGTCTTCTGGCTCATGTGTATTCTCGGTATATAAATGGTACAGCAGCTAGAGTTTTGGACATTGAGTCATAAAATCCTGGGTTCCAATCATACCTCAGACAAAGTCTATGACCCTGGACAAGTCAATTAACCCCTCTAGTGCTCAGTTTTCTTATCTGTAAAAGGAAGGAGTTGTAGTCACTAACCCTTAAGGTCTCTGCCAGCACTAAATCTGTTATCTGACAAGTCACAAACATAAAGGGGAAATGAGGCCCTTCGGTTCTGGCTTTCAAAAACAAAACTTTGTGCTCTCAGGAGAAGAGCATCGTTTGCCCACCCGGTGAGATTTTCTGAAATGAAGACTCTGGGAATGCAGCTTAAGAGTGGCTCTGTAGCATGGATCAAGTGCGAAGACATTCCAGAAGTCCCAAGTTCAGTCTCCAGTGGAAAATCACAAGGTATGATATGCTAATACTTAATCAATGTGGCAAGTATGATACATATCGAGCTGCAAACAGCCAGATTCTTGTCCTATTGGCAAAGATACGAAGCATGTTGTCACTCTTCCTTCCCCCTGCCTTCCGATGTTACCCTTCAGTTATCGAGTCCCAGAAAATGTATCCCTAAAGAGAAAACCCAGTGTTTGCCCAACATTGCTATCTGTTAGGCTTCTCTCTTGGAACAGGTGTCTCTAGGTTTGTTTTCTAGCCAACAGGATCTGTTACTTGATAGGGTGAAAATATACTCAGGGAGTGAAGAAACTCCTTTTCATGGAGAAACCTTGTGTATCTTCAGAACCTGTCATCTATTGATCTCCAAGCATCTGAATACAGAACTGGATTCCTTCAGAGCAGTCTCTTAGCAGATGAGAGAACAGAAGCTGTGTCCATAAGAAGCCAAATCAATGAAATACAATAGATCAAAAGAGGTTGGTTTTGTTGGGTTATCCCCCACTGTATTTGGCGACGGCCCCTCTTAATGTGATGCTTTTGGTAGCTTGTATCCTGGGCTAAGGGCTGTTAACCATGATGATAGGGCACACCAAGTCTCAATACTTCCATGTAAGCAAAGGCGGGAAGAGAGAAAGATGCTTCTTTGAGGAAGCATCGACTCACCCTAAAATATTAGAAAGACTGACGCAACTGTAGGGATATGATAGTGACATGCCAGGGGGAGGTTCCCTGAAGTCCACAAGCCAAGGATAGAAACAGACAGTCTGAAGGAGGGGAGAAGAGGAGGGGATCCATGTGTGATGCTTCCTATTTTAGGAAATGCAATTGAGCCAGGAGTTCTACATTTGAGGGTTCGACATTTGTGCCGGATTCTGACATCCATGTGCTAGGCCACAGATCAATCTACACGAACCCACTTATTAACGATGAGTCAATTAACTTACACAGCATGTAGAAGAGGGATTTGACCTTTTTGTCAATATGAAATAGTAGAAGTACAATCAATAAGTGCACAGTGCAGAGGGAGATTTAAGCTGGAAGACTTCCACGTGCAGAGAGTAGAGTCCTGAAGGAGAGTGGGAGATGATGGACATATATCCATAGACATATGGGTGTGTGTGTATGTACATATGTGTGTAAACAGACAGGCACAGACATACACATGTACATAGACAGACATAGGAAAGTTATTTATCTATTTATCTTTATTTGTTACTTTGAAAAGATTTTTTAATGAGGTGAGGGATTGAGAGGATAGAGATACATAGTCCTCAGAGAAAGATTCTGGGTTCCTAGCATCTCTATTACCATTCCTAGACCTGTCAGATATACACTCCTCTCAACCCTTACTTGGCACCATTACATTTTCCCATCTGGGCACTGTATCAATGACTATTTCTCAGCATCCCTGACACCAGTGCCTGCCTTCAGCCTCAGCCTTTTGGACTCCAGCACCAAAGATGAACCTGGATTTCCTGATGGTACAGAGAGCAGCTGTGGCCTTGGCCAATGGATGGGGCAGTCCTGAGGCACCAGTGAAAAGCAGGCCCTTCGCAATTAGGGATCGCTTTTGGGGAGCCACTCGAGCCTTTCAAACCAGTTCCTTGGCCATCCTCACAAAGATACAACGGTGCCACTATTTTTCTGATAGAACAACCAAAATCTTTCTGCATAAAATCAGTTGTTGTTCCTCCCTGCTTTCCATCCCTTAAAGCTCCCACTTCTCTCTTCATAGGCAATATGAAGCCTTCACAAATTACTGTTAAACTGAGCATCTCAGAAATTGGACAGTGTCATATCAGGCCATCTGCTCTCAAAGTCCCACGCAGGTAATGAAGGTTATTCTTTGTCAGCTCTCATCCTCCCTGTTTTACTACTCATTGTCTTTAACAGTAGGAGGTAAATGGTTTTCCTGTCTCCATCATTTCCTCATGGTCTCAAAGGCTAAACCAGATCCCCTCTTTCATGAAAAAGCCACC
This sequence comes from Phalanger gymnotis, assembly GCA_028646595.1. Taxonomy (NCBI): domain Eukaryota; kingdom Metazoa; phylum Chordata; class Mammalia; order Diprotodontia; family Phalangeridae; genus Phalanger; species Phalanger gymnotis. Next base: position 4,302,581 of record CM053626.1, on the reverse strand, counting down.
ACCCATTTGACCCAGTTGTATAAGGTAAGTGAGACCTGGCACAGGATTTGGGAGCTGGTCTCAAGGATTTTAAGGGGGACTTTATTTTCTGTTCCAGCAATATGTGGAGGAAAAATATAAAACAGTTAGAAAACCTCCCCTTTAAAAATTTTCAAAGGAAAGAAAAATTGCATTGTGTTTTAAAAAGTTCTAGCTGACAAGCAAGCGAACAAAATTCAGATCCTGATTTTTTTTTTACAAAATCACCTTTTGCAATTTCCTTCAAGCAGACTTGTTAACTTTTCTTTGGCTGTGTCTACTTACAGACTATTTTAGCCAACTGCATCAAGTATCTCTATGGTATATCTACATGCATAGACAAAATCACATACATATATATGCATATGTGTACACACACACACACATATATATGTATATATAACATGTGTATGTTATGTATATGTACACACACATATATATATAAGCTGGAGTGCTCTTCCTTGAAAAATGCATTTTTACCCACATACATGTCATGGGGGAGAGAGAAAAAAAGCCTTTTAGTCTGACACCTCTTATCTAGATCTTAAGGAAAATTGATTCATTTACCTGAGCTCTCTGTTTGATGAGTGAGATGCAGAGCCACCTAGGCCAACCAATGGACATGTCCATAGGAGGGAGGGCTTGGTACAAGTAACACATTTGTGGAGCCACTCGTTCTTCTTACAAACTTTGGCTGAGACAGTATGAATGTATTCCCTTCTGTGTCTTCATTGGCTCCAGCCTGTCAGCTAGGATATAAATGAATTTAACCCGGAAGAAAAAGAGGGCCAAGCTAGATCAACTATGTTACTAATCTAGATAGTGGCAGAATCACACACACACATGCACACACACACACACACACACACACACACACACACGTTTATCAAGAAAGCAGGAGATTCTGCCAAGGGTTAAAAATGAAAAGTTGGGCAACTTCGTGCTTTAGCTAAACCCACTACCCATGCCCCTGGCAAATACCAACATTTTCTTTTTGGTCTAGAGCAAAAATATGAGAAGTTATTTTACTAAAGAAAATATTGCTTAGGACAACTTATTTAATTTCACTTTATAAATGCCCCAAAGGAAAAGGGATCTACTAATGGTTTGCAAGCCAAGGAGGGGCATGGGCATTACCCTATCTTGGGAAGTTGAGATTGGCACCTATGAAGGATGGGGTCCAGAGGGGAAAGCTTGGGTACAGAGAAAGCTGTTAGGAGGCTGGTGCAATTGCAATGGAGAAAGATAGTGGATGGCCACTCATTTTACAGATGGGAAACTGAGCGATACAGTTTACAGGTCTGGCAAATAATACATACAAGAAGTGTCTGAGGTAAGATTTGAATCTGAGTCTTCCTGAGTCTAACAGAGGTAAGAGAGTAAAACAAAGAGCCTGGAGATTCAAGCTCAGAGGACAGAATAACCAGTCTTATAAAAGGACAAGACTGGAAAAGTAAGAATGTGAGACAAAGGCAATGAATAATAGACTAGAAGAACGGAGAGGGATAGTATGGCTAGAGGGCATAGGATAGATGAAGAATGGAAGTAAGGCAAAGGATTAAAAGGATGGATAGGAGATTGTCATCTGCAAAGAAGTTTTCCAAGCTTGAGGATCATCATGTGAAGAAAGATGAGAGATAATTAAGCTATTAAGGATGGAGACCTCTAACAAGCACCTACCTTTGTGGTTGATGGATATGGAATGAAGAATGGGAATTGAAGAAATGTGTACTGTAATACTAGAGATGTGCAGATGGAGCATTTGAATATATTAAAGACCCCAAGTACAAGGGAGGAGGGGAGAGAGTTGGAAAGGAAGACTAGAAGCCACATCCTGCATTAGAACAATAAAGGTCTGGTGGCAGATGGTCAGTATCATGAGCATCAGACTGTGGAACTCTGGGCCAGATTAATCATCCTTCCTGGCTTTTCTTTCTTCATTTGTTGCATGGAATCATAAGAGCACTTACCTCACTGGGTTTTTGGAAGATTCAATTCCAATGATCCTCACAAAGTACTCTTCAAAGAAATAGCTGTAGAAGTGTTACCCACTAAGGGTAGCCAAGCTAAGTTCTATTTCAAGCCTCTTTCATGGTGTATTAGAAAGAGCATTAGACTTGGATTTGGAACAGACATGTGTTGGAACCCACATCTGGCCCAAAAGTAGCTGTGTAACTATAGTCAAATCACTGAAAATATGGAACTTTATTTTCTTATCTGTAAAATCATGATAGTAACGTATTCATTTTCTACATCAAAGTGTTGTCATGGGAATTGAATGAGATAGTACAGATTGAGAGATCTGTAAGATGTATGGATGTATAGATCTGTAGCTATTACTTCATAAATTATGGAGTACTTTGAATTACTTTATTACTATTTGTGAAGGTTTTAAGAAATTCCTTGGGGTTTAGTCCCAGACAGACCAAAATTCAGAGTAAAGAGGAGATGATTTCCATATTTCATTTTTTTATCTTTAAAAGATTATTCTCCTAAAATCATAAGAAACATGAGTTATAAATAATATTTGGTAATATTCTTTGGTGGGTCACCTCACTGAGTCACATATATTGATTGAATTTGAAGAAAACTCTCATCACCTGCCTTTCCCTAGCCATATGGAAATAAATATTACTGTACTCAACTCAAGTTTAAATGACTGTAGTTAGAAAAAAAACTGTCCAGAATTCCAAGGGTTTTGCTCTTGAGATATTTGATATTTATATTGTCATTGAAAAACTTTCACCAAGGCACTAGGACTGTCTACACAATACCAACATGACTGGCTGGAAAGTGAAAACATTTCTTTAGTTTAACATTTTTTTCACACTCAAAGACCAACAATTAATTTGCCTGACTTTCATATGATGCAGTTACACAGCTACTATTTTGTTAGAAGTGGGTTTCAGTTTCACATGTCATACTTTTTCACTATGTCTATAGATACAGATTTGTAAATTTGGTACCCTCCAAATCCATCTTCTGCAAAAGAGCTTGGCCATTAGACCTGAGAAAAGTGAATAGTGCATCTTTTTCCATTCCATTGAGTTGACCTGTCAAATGCACCTGTTAAGCCCTCTGCCTCCCTTTGTTTAGATGCAGGGGTCACACTTCCCCAAATTCTGCTGAGCTAGCATGCCAAGCCACAGCAACATTTCATCCTAATGTTGGTTAGAGGTGAACAAGTGGGTCTTGATCATCAGTGCATCTGGCTCTGTGACTGCTAGAAAATCAGGAAAGGTGGTGGGGAATACTTGGGAGTGAAAAGAGTTCTATAAATGGTTTCTCACTGCTGAGCACCTTCCACAAAGTTTACTCATCCGAGGCAGCTCACCACCGACTATCATGTTTCCTAGGAAACTCACAGTGCCTACACTTCCAAACGACACAGCACCAACTCTTCTGCTCAGACTGGCATTTTAAAGTGTCAATTATGGGGGTGGAAGATGAAATGGTTAACAACTAGACTGCCGTAGAGATAACTGTCATAGGTCCATTAGGATGTACCTTTCTCTTCTTCCTTGTACTCTATTCTGGCTATGATTTTCAAAGCCACTGAAGTGTATTCTTTGATGCCATTGTGAGAATGGACTGATGGTTAAAGCCCTCAATTGGAATCTGAGGGGAGTTTGGATTCATGACAGCTGTGTGTCTCCACATCTACTTTTGGGGAAGAGCAATCACAATGCCTGCCTATATCATAGGCAGTATGTTGGCAGGAATTTCACTATCATTTTATGAAGCCTTTTATTTATCTCATGACTGTTCCAGCTTCTGCCATAGGGCTCGGGTTCCTGACGGGTGACATTCTCCAAAAGCAGCCTGACCTCACCCCACCGTGGTGCTCTCTAGGAATCTCCTTGACATGTCACCAACCACATTCCCTCTCTGGCCCTCCTCCATTGCCTCTTGGACTCTTATTTTCCACATCTAGCTCTGGGAATAGGAATAAATCAATATTATCTTCAAAGGATAAGTTAATCAATTACCCTTTGATTTCATTGACCTTTCCTGTGAGCTAAGTGCCCAGGGGATAGAGTGCTGGTCTTGTACTAAGGAAGACCTGAGTTCAAGTCCAGCCACAGACACTTACTAAATGTGTGACCTTGGGGAAGCCATTTAACATCTGTCTGCCTCAGTTTCCTTAACTGTAAAATGTGGATCATAATAGGAGCTATATAGCAAGAGTTGTGAAGATCAAATGTAAAAAAAATATTTGTGAAATACTTCATCTGGTACCTGGCACATGGTTGGTAGGTTGTTGTCCTTTGTGCTCAAAGAGGACCAAAATGATATCACTATGTCAGGGGCAAGGTATAGCATGTCCATCTGTGGCTGGTCAGACCAACATGAGCTCAGAAGTCTCTACCACAGGTCAAGCACAAATAGGCCATACAAATATTTGAAGTAGAGATGACATTAAACTTTTTCATCTCATGTTTCTTTTGAGCTTCTTCCATTTTGCTTTGCTCACAGAGTACAGCATCTTCTGGTACATAGTAAGCACTGAATAAAGGCTTGTTTCCTTCCCTTCCTAGACCAAAATAGCCCTTCCTAACTTCCTAATATGTATTTGCTGTCTACCACTATTAGAATTTAAGGACCACGAGGGCAAGAAGTGGCTTAGTTTCTGTATTTCAATGCCCAAAGTTTAGTACAGTACCTGGTATAAATTAAGTATTTAACAAATGTATCATTCATTCACTAAGATTATACTCACAGAATACACATGAAAGTATGTGTCATTCACCAATATTGCTCTTCTGATATCAAACACCATTTTCCTAAATACAAAGAACTCTTTCTCTGTCTCATCATAACACTTAGAAGCCATACCCTTGGCTTCACACACTAAGCCAAGAAGAGCAATGAAATGTGTCCACTAGTGGATTGCTCATGAATCTGCAAACTCACAACTGCTTAGTTACTGACAAAATCACTGTCACTTTCAGTGCTATACAAACCTAAAAGTGAAGGACCATCTTTACATTGTCTGAGATTAGGGTCTAGTCTACTGTGATTCAGCAGGGCTTTCTGCAATCCAGTTACAAACCTTGGTTACCACTGAGTGAAGGATAAAGACAGCTTTATACCGGCAAGGGGCAATGCATATATGTCTTAACAAACAAGAACCAAACACAATTTTTTGGTTATTTTTGTCATAGCTATTGTTTTATTATTGGCTGTGATATAGGACCCAAGGTCTCAGAGTTCCATTCCTTTGCTTCCTTGTTGTTTTGCTCTGAAAGTCAGGAAGAGAGGTCAGAAAGGAAGGGTAGGAGGAAAGGAAGAGAGGAGCAAAGAAGGAAGGAAGAGAGGAAGGGAGGTAGAAAGGGAGAGGAGGAAATGAGAGAGAAGAGAAAGAAGGGAGAGAGAAAGGGAGAGGAGGGAAGAAGGAAGGCAGACAGGAAGGAAGAAAGGTTGGAAGGAAGGAAGGAAGGAAGGAAAGAAGGAAGGGAAGATGGAAGGAAGGAAGGAAGAAATAGAAGGAGAGGGGAGCCAAGATGGTGGCAGGAAAGCAGGGACTTGCTTAAGCTCCCACCAAATCTTTCCAAACACCTGTAAAAAATGACTGTGAAAAAATTCTAGAGCTGTGGAACCCATGAAATAGCAGAGGGAAACAGATCTCAAGCCCAGGAGAGTCTGGATGGTTGCCAGGAAGGGTATATCGCATGGTGTTGAGAGAGGAGGGCAGGCCATCATGGGTGTGCCAGGACAGATCAGACCTTGAGCCAGCCAGCTAGAAGAGGCCTTGGGGCCATGAAACAATGAATTGTGACAGTTACCAGACTTCTCAACCCACAAACACCAAAGGGAAAGTTAGGAGGAAACAGTGGGATCAAGTTCAGAGAGGTCCAGCTGCCAGTTCTGGAGGTAGAGGAGGACATGGAGTGGTGGTGGTAGCAGCAGCAGGAAACTCCTGAGGTTGCTTCCAGTCAGCAGCTTCCTGAATCCCTGGCTCACAAGGTGGGAGGAATCTAGCAACAGATCACAGCAGGAATGCAATGAACACTTTGTGAGCACAAAGGCAAATTCTCTTGCTGTACCTTACTTGGATCTGAATTGCGGTCCCAGTTGGTAGTTCTTGGCGAAGGAGGAGCACTGCTGTGAACAGAGCCTGGGGTGATGGTGGAGTAGATCTCAAAACAGCAGTGCTTGGACCCTAAAGCTTCGGACAAAGTACTGTCTACTCTATAAGCAGTCTTATCCTGACAAAAAGCTCAAGGGTTAAGTAGTTGGCTGGGAACATGAACAGGCAGTGAAAATGAAATTGGACTCAAACTCAGGTGCAAACTCAAACTCTAGATTACTTTTTTGGTGAGAAAGAAGATCAAATCATACATCCAGAAGAAGTCAACAAAGTTAAAGAGCCTACATCAAAAGCCTCAAAGAAAGACATGAATTGGGCTCAGGCCATGGAAGAATGGAAGAACTCAAAAAGCATTTGGAAAAGCAAGTAAGACAAGTAGAGGAAAAATTGGGAAGAGAAATGAGAGTGATATGAGAAAACCATGAAAAACAAGTCAGTGACTTGCTAAAGGAGACCCAAAAAATGCTGAAGAAAATAATACCTTAAAGAATACATTAACTCAAATGGCAAAAGAGCTCCAAAAAGCCAATGAGGAGAAGAATGCCTTGAAAGGCACGGTTAGCCAAAAGGAAAAGGAGGTCCAAAAGACCACTGAAGAAAATACCACCTTAAAAATTAGATTGGAGCAAGTGGAGGCTAGTGACTTTATGAGAAACCAAGATATTATAAAAGAGAACTAAAGGAATGAAAAATTGTAAGATAATGTGAAATATTTCATTGGAAATACCACTGACCTGGAAAATAGATCTGGGAGAGATAATTTAAAAACTATTGGACTACCTGAGAGCCGCGATAAAAAACAGAGCCTAGAAATCATCTTTCAAGAAATTATCAAGGGAAACTTCCCTGATATTCTAGAACCAGAGGGTAAAATATAAATCGAAAGAATCTACCGATTGCCTCCTGAAAAAGATCCCAAAAAGAAAACTCCTAGGAATATTGTCACCAAATTCCAGAGCTCCCAGGTCAAGTAGAAAATACTGCAAGTAGCAAGAAAGTAACAATTTGAATACTGTGGAAACACAATCAGAATAACACAAGATGTAGCAGGTTCTACATTAAAGAATCGAAGGGCTGGAATATGATATTCCAGAGGTCAAAGGAGCTAGGATTAAAACCGAGAATCACCCACCCAGCAAAACTGAGTATCTTGCTCCAAGGCAAAATGTGGTCTTACAATAAAGTGGAGAACATTCAAGCTTTCTCAATGAAAAGACCAGAGCTGAACAGAAAATTTAACTTTCAAATACAAGAATCAAGAGAAGCATTAAAAGGTAAACAAGAAAGAGAATTCATATGGGTCTTACTAAAGTTGAACTGTTATGTTTACATTACTATGTGTAAAGATGATGTGTGTAATTCAGGAGACCTTTCTCAGTATTGGGAGAGTTGAAGGGAATATAGACAGAGGGCACAGGATGAGTTGAATATGAAGACATAATATCTAAAAAATGAAATAAATTTAAGGGGTGAGAGAGGAATATATTGAGAGAGGCAGAAAGGGAGAGATAGAATGGTGTAAATTATCTCACATAAAAGTGGCAAGTAAAAGCAGTTCTATTGGAAGGGAAGAGGGGGCAGGTGAGGGGGAATTATGGAATCTCATTCTCATTGGATTCAAACTAAGGAGGGAATAACATACACACTCAATTGGATATCTTACTCCACAGGAAAGTAAGGGGAAGGGGATAAAAAGGGAGGATGATAGAAAAGAGGGCAGATACGGGGAGGAGATAATCATAAGCAAGCACATTTGAAAAGGGACAGGGTCAAGGGAGAAAATTGACTAAAGGGGGACAGGATAGGATGGAAGGAAAAATAGTTAGCTTTTCCCAACATGAGCATTGTGGAAGTATTTTGCATAATGATACATGTGTGATCTAGGTTGAATTGCTTGCCTTCCTAGGGAGAGTGGGTTGGAAGGGAAGGGAGGAGATAATTTGGAACTCAAAGTTTTAAAAGCAGATGCTTAATATATATATATATATATATATATATGTATATTTGCATGCAGCTGGGAAAGGGGCATAGAAATCTATCCTGCCCTACAAGAAAGTAAGAGGAAAGGGGATGGGGGCATGGGATGAAAGAGGGGAGGGCTGACTGGGAATGAGGGAATCAGAATATATATGCCATCTTGGAATGGAGGGAGGGTAGAAATAGGGAAAAAATTTGTAAATCAAAACCTTCTGGAAATCAATGTTGAAAAATAAAATATTAAATAAAATATATATAGAATTTGAAAAAAAGAAAGAAATAGGAGAGAGGATTTCTTTTCAAGAGGGAGAGCATCTCTTTCTCTATTTCTCAGCCATTCAGATTGTACCCATTAAACAAGAAGCATATATTACACATTCACAATATCTTCATTGTAAAATCTTGGTGCTAGATACATGGCAGTCAATTAATGAGTCGATGTAAAAATATGACACATTTCTACCATATCTAAGCCCAACTTACCCACTCCCACCGTTACAGTCACACACACACACACACACACACACACACACACACACACACATACACATTACAGTCACGACAGTCACACACACACAAACACACACACTCACATACACCATAGCTCTTTTTAATGCCTAAATGAAACAGTCCAAGCCATATCAGGAGAAATACCTCTGGTTATAATCAGACTTGAATTCTAAGGTTGGTTTTTCCTATGGCCTCTTCAAACTGCCAGTGATTGTGTGGAAATGGAGAGAGCAGCAGGGTTTGAACGCTAGGCATTTGTTTTCACTTCTTATATAACAATCTGAAAGGAATAGGCTTCTTTCAAGTAAAAGCTCTATTGTAAATATTTGTTTTCTGCTGTGCCTGTCTGAATATCTAACTCTCAAATATTCATGGCCCATTTATTGAGCTTATGCTAGAAGTGAAAGATACACCATACACCATATATACATATAAATATATATGTGTATATATACATATATATACATGCAGATATATATATATGTATATGTATATATATATATATATATATATATGTAAATGAAAGTGATGGGGTCCTTGGATGATTTGCTTGGACTCTAATTCTAAGATTTCTCCTTAGCCTCTGCTTGGGTGTCTGTTCCTGGACCCCAATTCCAAAATCACATCCAGTTCTAAAATCACATCTCTCCTTAGCCTCAAAATGTTGTCTGAGACAGTTTCTCTCCAGTTCAAGGGCAGCATGCCTTAGCAAAACACTTATCTCTCCTCCTGATACTTCAGCCAGCTGCACATATAGAATTTATTGGTCTGACTCCTCATGTATTGCTAATTGGCTGTGCACTGGGACATAATGATATTTACTACTTACTGACGTTAGTGATATGTATCCTAGACATAGTCAAACATATACTCCCTTACATCCATCTTGTCTAACAAGACCTTTGATGGAAGCCACCTAGATATTTCCAGTCAGCCCTGACTGTTAGTTGACTTCATGACATTTCACAGTCAAAACCACACCTGCAGGTGACCCCCTTGGGCTATTTCCCAGTGAACTCTGGGTAAGATACCTGTACAGTAGATATGAAAAGTGCATGTTCCTTTAAGAACTGACCACCCCTTAACCACTCCCTAATCTCATCCAAAAACACCTAATTGACATTTTTTAACCCCAAATCTTGTACATAAACTTTCCTGTGCCCCTGTAACATTACAAGTTCCCTCAGAATTCTTGCCTGATGTAAAGCATAATAAATCTTTGCCATCTTGACTTGAAGAATGCTTGAGATTGTGAATTCATTCCAGATGACCTCAACCCTCTCCAGTACTCGGGTCCTTGAGGGGTACTCCACCTCAATGACCCCATCTGAGAACTCCAGTCTTGGGGTTCCTGGACCTTGTCTCCCTCAACCCTCAACAAAAGTATGCACAAATAGATCTTGCATATTTGAATATCTGACCTACTTGTTTATTCCTCTTAGATTTTATCTGTGATGTCTGAAGTCCAGAATGAAAGTAAAGGCATAAGCTCAACATGAAAAAAAAATCCTTCAGAAGCTTAAACCCACATCCATGTGTGTAAATCCATAGCTAAAGCAGAGACTCTCCACTGGCTTTTATGAAAGATCTAATGTTCATGTACTGTGTTCAGCCACACAGGATTAAGTACAGCTATGATCATTCTGGAAGATTAAGCTCATTTCTCCTATTTGCTTTCATCTTATTGCTGGAAGTTGCACTTAACCAAGAGAGGAGAAAAGGAAAAATGTTGATGATCCAATGAACTTGTGTTATAACTGTAAATGTGAGGGTCAACTGAGACAATCAATCAAATCCATGAAAATATCTGAAAAGCCATTGCTTCCTAATATCCTAGGCAGGTGACAGTGATCCCCCTGAATCAATCAGTGAATCCAGGTGTGGGATTTGAACTGGTTGGAAAGAGGGCCTACACACCTCTTTTGAATCAATTTAAATGCCTTACACCATGTAGGGGAAGTCCTTGATATAGTTAGAAATTTCTGAAACTCATTGGATGAAATGAAGTAATATAGCATAAGACGTAAACACATATTGGTTGAATAAACTTGGTCATATCCTGTGGATTTTGTATAAAATTGCAAGCCAACTGAGAACCCAGGCATCTTAGTGTCTTACAGAAATGAGCAAAGCCCTTTCCTTACCTGGGGCAGTGGGAAGAAAAGAGCCCTAGCTTCTAAATCAGTCTTGTTTCTGCCCCCTACATTTAAACAAGGAGAACCTTGCAAACATTTGAGGGTCAGAGAAGTCTGGATTCCTCATTGTCATATTAGGAGCGATAAAAAAATGCCAGTAGCTATTGAGAATGCCCGAACTGGACTAGTGAGACATTAGACTCACCAAGGAAAAGTAACTTTTTTATACTTGACGAGGAGCAAATTGATATTATTCTATATGGATAAGGGGAACATCTGGAGTACTCCAGAAAAAGGACTGCCAGAAGCAACAAATTACCCATTGTTTACAGGGGCTTTCTAACTTTGAGGCCATTTTTCCCCATTTTTGTTTTAGTTAAAAGATAAAATTTACTAGATACATTACTTTTTTTTTAGAATTTGAAGAAACCTTTGAAAGTACTTTTTTATAATCTACTGGTGGGTGAGTGTGCCACAGACCTTTTCTTTTCTTTCTTTCAAGATGTTTTCTACCAATAATGTTAATGATACCACCTCAGAAAATATTCTTTTCTAAAAATTAATTATGTCTGGGTGACTTATTAACATCAATAATAACAGGGCTGTTGGATTATGAATTACACATTAGAATATTAGAAAGAAATCTCCAATCTCTCAGAGATCCTAGAAGCCTGAGGGGAAGAGCAGTTAGCCAAGTTCTGAATGCGATTTGTTAATGCAAGTAGGAGTGGGAGAGGAGTTCCACAATTTGTGCTACATGAACATGGCAGTCGGAAGAATAAGGAGGCAAACTGATAGTGAATAAGAATAAGAATCTGGGGAACAGATAAGTTAATGGTTAGTATCAGCAATCCAGGATCCCCTGCCTTCTCTATCATTGACTAGAGCTGCCAAGATTTTTTTTTAAACTGCTGTTAATTAATTAAAACATGAGTTTATTCTGATTGTTTTTGCTATAAATATCCAAGGCTAATTTTAAAATTGATACAGTTAGTCAAAAGAAAACCCTGAACCAGAAGAACATTTGAAAATGGGACAATAGAAAATAAATGATTTTTAAAAAGTCACCAAAAAAGAATATAAAAAGCAAATTGCCAGAAGGATGATTCCTTTAGAGATAGGATAGATAAATATAGAAAAAGTTGCCCCATCAGAAATGACAAATATGAATATAAAGAAATCCAGACTGACGGGCAGAAAACGGGATAGATTAAAGAAAGCAGAATTAGAATACCATCGTTCTGTTCCCACAAACTTTACCTCTAACATGAATAGGGCCCTACTCTGAGCCTTGATATATTCATACTGCCAACTGCATTTATGCTGTTTGATCATGAACAAGCAGAAATGGAAAGATGTTCAATGCCTCTAGTTTTCATCTTTCCATTATTTCCGTCTTTCTTCCATAACATAAGGGCATCCCGGCATGAATAGTAATTCAGAAAATCCCTTAGAGTTGGGCAGAGAAAGTCCATTGCCTGTCTTGTCCCTGATTGTGCAGACAATGGAAGTCACTAAGAAGGGCCAGAATATCAATGGCTTCCTGGTTCTGACAATGACGATGACAGAACTATCCTCATTTGGGGAATTGAATTGTACTCAACGTATAATACTGGCTTCTGTGGGGTGTCCATTTGAATATTATCCATCTTTACTAAAGCAGCTGCATATACTCCAGTGACCAAGTTTGATTTAGAAAGAACATTGTTGAACCATAACCTAGTTTCTTTACAGAAGGATAGAGAAAGGAATTCAATAATCAAAGGATGAAAGAATGAATAAGTCCAAATGCATTTCATGTAGCTGAAATTAAAGGGGGGAGCTCCATCTTGAGATCTCTTTCCCAAGCACGGTTTGTACTCCATTCACTTCTTCCAATATTGGGCTATATAAGAAGTCAGAAAAGAAATTTATCTCCTAGCCTTAGCTGTGATTTGTCTAGGCCTCCCCATAATGGAACCTGAAATCTCCATGAACCCACAAACTTCTTTTGAATATATCTAGCTGCAAACCCAGATAATTAGTCATTACACTCATAGTCCTTCTTCCCTACCAAACCTCCCCATTCCAAGGAAGCATGATGGCTACCCAGAATAAATTTGTGACAGGGAAATATTTACCAGGCTATTGGGGGACTGAATTTTTTTTTTACCATTATTACTTATTTACGGAAAAGCTCTTTGCTTAGTTTGTAAACCCCTAGGGTACAGGACTCTTCTAGGATGCTCTAGATAAAGCACACACTAAACCTCTATTTAAATCTTCCTTTTGAGAATGACAATACTGGAAGGCCTGAAGAAATCTGGTGAGAACCACATAATAAAAAGCTATAGTACCACAAGAAATAGCAAATATGAAGATTGCAGAGAAGTAGGAAGCTTATGCAAAGTCATGCAGAGCAAAGAAAACCAAATCACAGCAACGAAAGGAACACTTACTAGGAATCTATAAACACATAATAAAGCCCATAAAATCCAATAACCTAGAGAAGGAATGCAGAGTCAAAGGTGTACTTGTCTTTATTTTATACAAGTGAGGAAGCACATTCTTCCAGACCGAAAAGATTGGTGATTTGTGGGTTCAGATCTAACTTATAAAAACAAATGCTGATTTTAGTGGCTGCTTTTTCTTGACCCCTGTTTGTTTATGATAAAAATGAATTTCTAACAATGCATGATAAGAAAGTATTCCTACATGATATATTGGTATCTGCATCTATTTCTTAGTTTTTGTTTTTGTTTTTTTTTTTTTTTTTTTGTAGCAGCAAAGAACTAGAAACTAAGGGTTTGCCTATGAATTGGGGAATGGCTCAACAACTTAAGGAATAGGAATGGAATGGAATATTATTCCATCATAAGAAATTTTTTTTGAAAAAACAGACAATTGCAGGAAAAAATCTTGCATGAACTGACAGAGTGCAATGCATAATAGCAGAACAATTTGTATCATGACAAAAAGTGTAGTAAGCATATAAATATATTGAGTTTTGAGAAGTTGAAAACTTCTGATCAATACAATGATCTACCATGCTTCCAAAGGACTCTGGATAAAGCATTTGAGCCCCTTATCTCCTACCTGGCAGATAAGGGAGAGCCATGGGGCACCTAAGGAAACAGACATCATGGGGCCTGGTCAATGATGGAATGTGTTTGCTTGTCTCTGTGTATGTGCCCCCAAGGGTTTGGTTTCCATTTTGGACTTGGAAAGGAGAGAGGAGAGGGAAAAAAACACAAACCTGTCAACTATAAAGAAAGTAACTATTCAAAATTAATTTTACAAAGTGATATATTCAATATATATATGTGTATATGCTATTTTGCCCTTGTGATAATTTGGCAGGGCTGACTTTAGACTGAAGGTCTCAATTGAAGAAACTCAGACATTTTTGCTCAGTTAATCCTCCTTATCTGAGGTCTCAGAAGATATGCCGGCTTGTCAGTTAATATGGCTTAATAAATAATGTTGAATTTCTATGCAGTATTAACATTACTGGTCACCCAGGTCATCAGTAAGGGGCATTTATCTGAAATTGATCTTTTTCGGTCAGTTTTGACCGAATCTTATGGCCCTCATCAATAGTAATATTAAAGTGGCCTAAAAATCCAGAAAGAATCTCATTTCTTGCTTCCCTTTTCAAATAAACTCTTTTATTTTAAAATGGCACAAAGAGCTTTATAATCGCAGAAAGAAGATTTGAAATATTCATGTATGACATATCAAATTCTGCCAGCACAACAGAGCAGCGGGCTACTCAGGAATTTGTGGCAGGCCCGGCATTTACTGTGACAGTGTATTAGAGATGTTGCTAGTCATTGGAATTTCTCAGTCATTTTCAGAAGAAAAAAAAATGGAATAAAATGAAAGATAAAGTTAAGGGTGACCTACTTAAAGTGATCATTTACATTTCTTAAATTTAAGCACTGAAATTAGATCACACAGGGTTGTAGCTTTGTGCTGTTTCTTGATATGACATGAATGACAACAACCAAAATATCACCTGAGATAATGGAATGGATTGATTTTGTCTTCAGAGGGTGAACCTTCCAGCTTCCACTCTGCCTTTGGCAATTGTCTGACAATGATTCCTGAATTTCCACTGTTATTACTACTTTATTGGTGCAGCTTTCAGTCAATCTGAACAAATGTAGAAATGGTAAGTATACCTCAAATTGACTCTTAGGACAGGTGAAAAGGCACCTCTTTCACTAAGCCAGTATTTAAGAACCAAAAGTCACTGAACACCAGCAATAAGAATAAAAGGAAATGAAAAGAAAGCTGTTGCTGGACTCTGCATGAGCCCTACTTAAGGACTTGGATTGATGGTCACTTTCATTTACATTTGGGTTCCTGTGGATGGGAATGGGGGAGGAGGAGGAGTTGGGGAGAGAAATGAGAAATACAGACCAAGCTTAGCTTACTCAGCAGTGGGAAGATGAATCTTGACCTGGAAGAGAAAAAAACCCACTTTGCCACAGGCCACTGATTCTGTGTATTGAATTTCATTAAAATGCCCAATATTTTCTTTTCTGATTTTCAAGCACAAGATAATAAATCCTTCATCAATATTTTATGTGAAGAGCATTGGGGCATCCACACTTGATGTGTCATGCAGTACCAGGGACAGAGGAAACAATCCCTCCCAACCTGACTTTGATAAATGCATCCCAGATCTCACTAATGCTGTCATTTAGTCAACATTTATTTTTAAGACACCTGATGCATGGTAGATATTTATTTTCCTCTTTGGGGTAAAGCACTGACTGGAGTTTCCTTGGACTGAGATGACCTTTAATAAAGACTCTTCTGCTTTGGCATTTCCTAACACCTGGGGACAGGTTGGCTGAGATTCAAGGAGCAGTTTCCTTATGTTCAGCCCCAACTCCAAGATAAGGACCACAGCAGGGGTGCAGCAGCCTTTGAAATCCAGTGTATCAGGCCTAACTGCATCACCTCTCCTGGAACCAAGGCCAGGCTCTGTGCTTTCTCAGTCATACAGGCACAGTAAATTACCAAGAATGTATAGATTTAAAGAGCATTTTAAATATCTTGCCTTCCAATTCAAGGCAAACCATAGCAAATTATACATATAAATTTCATATTTCCCTCTCTTAAAATTTTTATCGTATTCTTGGAGGCCTGAATATAGAATCAATCACAAGGAAAAGAACAATTCTCAGTCCTCTCTGTGATTCTCCATTGGGTGAATGTTTACTGGAACAGTAAAAGTGAAAAAGCTATTTTTTTCCTTACTTATATAAACACAGTTAACCAACAACAGTGTTTATACCATGAATTTTCAGGAAATCAGGACTTCATATTTGTTTTAAGCAGTGGCAAGGTATACATCTGATTTGCCCAGTGTTGGAGAATTTTGAGTGAAAGACTTATAAACTGTTACAAGATTTTCAGACTGGTGCTGATCTCTGATGGTGTGTGAGTGGTGAGGATTCACTGGCCATGAGCAGCATTATCATTCTATTAAATGAAGAGGGAGATGAGCCCGTATTCTCAGCCTTTTCCTGAAGTTGGCAGGGACTCCTTGGAAAAATGATGTTGATGGAGTAAATAGACGTTAATGGCTAGCTCAGAGCAATGAAAGAAATAGCATGCAAAGAAATAGGTTCCAAAGGGTCCTTGCAACAGGGGACCTGAATACTAGCTTGTCTGTGGTGGATCAAGCCCTATGTCCATTACGCCTTCTGAACTTATGGTTCTGCTTTGTACGGGCTTCAGGATTGATTTTCATTTACTCTGGGGAAGGCAGAGCTTTTTCACTTTAATTAGTAGATGAGTGGGTGCATTTGTGACTCTCAATCTGGCTACCAACATACCTGGAAATTAGCTATTTGCAAAAGGTCATTTGGATTTGCAGTTACCCATGTATGTGATTAGATTGAGCTCAGTGGGTGATGTTCACCTCAAAGGAGTACCTGACCTCCTGCACACAATTCTATTTAAAGGTTACCCAACTCACGTGCCACCAGGATAGTGAAATAAGAGAATTTCCTTAGTTTGAGCTTTTATAATAGAATATGTCTGTTTTGCCTGCGAAGGCTTTGAATTTAACTCAACCCCAGAGAAAAGGTCAGAAGTTTAAATTATAAGGTGAGAGTGAGAGAATGGAGAGAGATTCCTCAAAACAAACATTTTCTCAGAGGCAGCAGCCCTGAGGGGAAAAAAAACCCTGGACCTGAGGAGGATGAGGAGAGAGAGAGAGAGAGAGAGAGAGAGAGAGAGAGAGAGAGAGAGAGAGAGAGAGAGAAAGAAGAAGAAGAAGAAGAAGAAGAAGAAGAAGAAGAAGAAGAAGGAGGAGGAGGAGGAGGAGGAAGAGATGGAGGAGGAGGAGGAGAAGGAGGAGATGGAGGAGGAGGAGGAGGAGGAGGAAGGGAGGGAGGGAAAAAGGAATGCAGGTATAAAATAGCAGTATAATCATATATTTTATGTGTTACATGTACACATATATGTCTATGTGCCTATGTGTCAGATTTGTGACAAAAATGACATGAGAAAATGGTTCTCTTGTTGGTCAGAGTTTATACTTTGGAAGCATAGATAATAATTAGTCTCACTGTTGGTCTGGGCACTTAGCCACACATGAATAACCACACAAGTGTTACATGCAAATACTGTTTAAAGATTGTCAAAGTACTTGATAAATAGTATATCATTTGATGGAAAGAACAGTTCTGTGTAACAGGTAGTGGGGATAATATTGTTTTCATTTTACATATCAGGAAACTGAGACTCAAAGACAAGTGAACGGCCCTAGGTCAGAGGGGAGAATTTCATGGCATGTAGAATGGTCCTGCAGTTCTAAGCTATCTCTGAGTGGCCATTCTGCATGGAATGGGAGTGTTTCACACTTAGAGTTCTCCTACACAGGAAAAAAAAAATGAAATATACATGCAAATGTACACATCCATACATCCATACCAATATATACACATGCATACAAACATGTGAGTACACACAAACACTATTTTAAAAAGGTATCCACATTCATGTATACATGTGTTCATATTATACACATATGCCTGGGATCCAGAAATGTAATTTTTGTCAGAGTAGTGAACTTCCAGTAGGTAAAGTCTCTCAATGAAGATCTCCAACTCATTTTTGTAACTCAGAGTCTCCAGAAGGAGCCCAAGACCTTTCAACAGGAAGTCATTCTTGCTCCGGGGTCACATGGCCAGTATATGTTAAACTTTTAAACCTAGCACTTCCTAACTCCAAGGCCAGCCCTTTATCCCCTATGCCAGGCTGACCCTTATGCATGTGTGAAATTTTGGTATAAAGATTTACCCATTTCTCTAAATATCTCTCTGCAAGCTGGCCTTTCATAGTGGTTAAAGTGCTAGACCAAACATGTGAGGACCAACAAACATCTGGCCATGTCAATCCCCTAGTCAGTGGACTCTGTGGATGCCCCAATGCTCTTGTATTCCAATACAACTTCCTCTCTGTGGCTTTTCCAGTCTTCTCGGTCAGTTTCCAAGCCACCTTTGGAGTCATTCCACAACATTCCTCACCTCTGCCCATACTCAGTGCAGTCCAACTGGCTTCTTATTGTTCCTCAGATATGATATATCATCTCTCATCTCTGTATGTTTGCTGTCTGTCCCCCACATTGGAATACACTGGCTCCATCACTCAGCCTCAGAGAATTCTTAGTTTCCTGCACAGTATGGCTATTCAGTTCAAATGATATCTGCTGCAAAAGGCCCTTATTGATTCCCTTATCCTGGTTGATTACATAGGAGGGAGGAAGAGAGAGAGAGAGAGAGAGAGAGAGAGAGAGAGAGAGAGAGAGAGAGAGAGAGAGAGAGAAAGGAGAGAGAGAGAAAGGATTTGCAGTCATGGTGCCTGGGTTTGAGAACCAAACATTTACTGTGATCTTGGGCAAGTCATTTAACTTATCTGGGTTTCAGATTGCTTAACTCTAAAATGAATGAAGTATGGACTAGATGATTGTGACCATGGAGATTCTTCCCAGTTTTAAAAATCATTGATTCCCTGATTCTTCCCACTGACTTTTCTTTTGGCATTCTATTAAAAAAATTTTCATTCTTTGACCAAATACCAGCTGGCAGGAGGAGAGAGAGCTGGGAAAGTTGTCTGGTGGCAAACGATATCATTTCATAATTAAACACCTGTCAAGGATAATCCACAATAGTCACAATTTCCAAGCAGATAGCATAGGGCTGGACTGACAGAGATGGAAGCCTGGCGACTCTAAGTACCACATATTTGATCCACTTGGAAAGGAGAAAATACATCTGTTTAAAAGGTCCAAGGGAAAGTGTGAAGAGATATTTTCAGTTGAACTTGCTGCTCTGCCATGGGAGTCTATAGCAACAAGAGCACAGATTGAAGAAATCCTCTCAAACTAATCATTTTTCAAGCTAGATTTTGGAAGGTATGTTTCATGGTTGAAGAAGCAATCTACGATGGGCTGGCCTAGGCTGTTTATTTGTTTGATTTGCTCCTTCCTGTCCAAAGGTCTTAAAAAAAAGTAAACTTAGAGATAGTGTGACAGTCCAAGATATTCTAACACAGTGTACCCCTTCTCTCAGCCGTGAAACTCTCCCTAGTGCCTCAGTCTCTCAGCATATGTTATCACAGTATTTTCCATTTGTACAGCATTCAGGCACTGACAAAGGAAGCACATATCGCCATATTTCTGAGATATTCCAACAGAGGAGCTAGGACTTTGGAGAGAGAATTTGCAAGTTTGATGCTTTATTACCATTTGTTTCTCAAGTTGTTGCTAGAACAAAACCAAATGTATCAACTATCATTTAGCCATTAGTTGAGAATGCTGTTTGCTCACTTGTTTTAAAATACAAGTCTGTGGGGAAACAATGCCACCAAATGGCTATTATAATTGATTTATTAGGCTAAAATTCATGAAGACAATATTAATAAATGCACTTCTCTGTGTACCTAGTCCCCATGTATAATGCATATATCATAGTAAGAACAACTCAATGTTTAATAGAATTTAGTTGAGAGAAGACATTAAAAATAATTTCTGATCAAAATAGTCTTAAAAGAAATAAGGAGGTTCCAAAGAACTCAGTTTATTTGAATGAGATTTTTAAGCTAGGCAAGACCCATAAGCCCAAATGGTGGCTAACTTGTGCTTAGAGCGCACCTTGTCTAGTAGATGGATCTGCCATAAATCCATGTGATCTGACCTCACCTGGCCCTCCCTTTATTCCTCCCCAAATGATTCTCTATCCTGAAAACTACAGAGGCTACCCTAGACTTTCTCTTCTCTCCTTAATGTCCTACTCCTCACCTTCTCCCTTCTCTCTAAGGACTTGTTCCTCTTACTTTACTGATAAAGAGGAAGTTCAAAGTGAAGCCATTAGCTTCCTCTCCTTCTCCTCCAAGTCTATTCGGTTCACAGCCCCCTCCTCCTCTCTGCTTGTTCATACCACTATCTGTTAATGGGGTGGCTTTTAGCTTCAATAAGACCAACCCCTCTGAGTGCCATCAATCTCATTCTCTCCCATCTTCTCCAGCAGTTTCCCCTTTAATTATTCCCTTTCTCCATCTTCCCCCTTTGAACTGGTTCCTTCCTTGATTACAAGAATAGGCTCAAACCTTCTCCATCCTTAAAAAACTTTCCTCTACCCTAAACCCCTTTATCTCCACTCCCTTTCCTAGGCAAAGTACAAGAAGATACATAGTTTCCTTGCCACCCCTTCCTCTCCTCTTCCACTCACTTGGGTCTGGATTCTGATTTAATCACTCAACTGAAACTAATCTCTAAAGTTTCCGATGATCCCTGAATTGATCAATAGATGGTCCCGTCTCATTCCTCATCCTTCATTACCTTCATTATGCCTCTGCCACATTTGATTCTGTTGAACACCTTCTTCTTTTGCATATGTGTTCTTCTTTGGGATTTATGGAGCCGTTCTTTCCTCCTCCTCCTCCTCCTCCTCCTCTTTCTCCTCCTCCTTTCCTCCTCCTACTCCACTTTCTCCTCCTCTATGTCTGAACTCTCTTTCTCAGTGTTAATTCCTGAATTGTCAACCATATAATATGTTCTAGCTGTGGGTACTCCCCATGGCTCTGCCCTGTGTCTTCTCCTCCCCATTATTTAGATTGGTGATGTATCTTTCTTCAGATAGTTCCTAGATGTAGGCATTCATGCCCAGGCTCTCTCCTGAGCTCCACTTCAACATGTCCACCGGCCTATTGGACATTTCAGACTAGATGTCCCATAACCTCCATGTGCTGCTTTGCTATGTCTCTTCTAAATTCCCTATCTCTGCCCAGGCCATTACTATCCGGCTAGTCTTTAAGATTTCTAATCCTGG
Source organism: Phalanger gymnotis (assembly GCA_028646595.1). Classification (NCBI taxonomy): domain Eukaryota; kingdom Metazoa; phylum Chordata; class Mammalia; order Diprotodontia; family Phalangeridae; genus Phalanger; species Phalanger gymnotis. Next base: position 4,281,519 of record CM053626.1, on the reverse strand, counting down.
TGATGTAGCCTTAACTCCTCAATTCTCTTCTTCCAGTATAGCCAAAGTGTTATCAGATCCTGTTGTTTCTATCCCCACAACATGTGCCAATGACGTAGCTAACCCTTTTGTTCACCATCTCATCACCTCCTGCTTCTAAAATATTACAATCTCTTCCTAATTGTTCTCCCTGCTTTGAGTCTCTCCCATCTCCAGTGAGTCTTCCACGCAGATACCAACGTATTTGCCTTCACCAGGCTCTAAGCATATATCTCCCCCTATTCAATAAACTCCAGTGGCTCCCTGTCACCTTTATGATGAAATAGAAACTTCTCTGTTTGCCTTTTAAAGAACTGCACAGTCCAGCCCTGCTTTGCTTTTCGAGGCTCATTGAACATTACTCCATTTCCTATGTTCCACAGTGCTGGGCAATTCAGTCTTCTTGGTATTTCTCACCCACAAAAATCTGTGCCTTGGCAAGAAGCGTCTTCTCTGACTGAAAAGATTAACAAACTGCAGATAAGTTGCTGACCCGCACAGGAAGAAGGGTTTCCTCGTGCAGGAGTTCCCTCAATCAATGAAGTCACAAGCATAGCTCCGCTCCCATAGCCGCAAGTGAAAGTCCATGCGTTAGCCGACTGACTCAGAGACTTCTTTGACGATGACGTTACTACCTTGTGAAGGGGTTGTGAAGTAGGTCCAGGACTGTTCTGGATGCAGATCATACCAGCCCACAAGAGCTGCTTGGAAAACATTCAATATGAAAAGTGACCCCTCAGGAATCAGCAAATGCTCCAAATTGGAGGTTGAGTTATCTTGTTGACTGTCCAAAATGATGAAGAGAAAGTTCAGAATAAAGATTACACTTGAAAAGTATGGGTGAACATTTTTTTGAGAGCCAGTAGTTACAAATCCACCAACACACGACTGAGTGTAATAAATGATTGAAATTTCACACACTTTATGTTTCTGTAGCAGACAATCCTTTTGGACAAGGCCTGCAATCTCCGTGGCATGGAAGACTCAGAAGATGGAAGCTTTCTCAGTCAAGGAGGATCAGCACCTTTTCAGTCACCTTACAGTTTTAGAAGTCTTTACAGAGTGCAGAGAGGTTAAGTAGATTGCTCAGGGTTACAGAACCAGCACGTGTCAGAAGCAGGACCTGAAACCAGGTCTCCCTCCCAAGGGTTCAGCCTAGGGAGTTGGCCTCAAGGAAGCACTTAATACAGAAATTAGCCTTTTCTATGACATGATCTCCATTGGCACTCTGAGGAATTCTATGGACTCTTCAGAATAACTCTTTTTTTCAAATACATGATTGGGAAAATGGCTAAATTTATTTAGAGGTTAATAAAAATAGATGTATTTTTTTCTCATTCATTTTCACAGACCACCTAAAATCTATCCATTAGGCACTTAGAGGTCCATGTGCCCAAGGAGTAAGAACTGCTGGATTGTTAAAAGCTTCCAGAATAGATTCAAGACATTCTCTGGCTCCCACATCAGGTCATCCCTGTACACTGCCCACTCTGCCGCTATGCCTTTCAGTTCAAATGCCCATCTTGACATCATCCTTTGCAGGTGCTCAGCTTGGCCAGCCCATTTCGCCTTCTGACATTCATTACCTGAAGAACTTTGGTCAATAATTTTACCTCCCTGCATCTCACGCTCCTCATCAGTGCAACAAGATGTTTGGACCAGAGAAAGTTTGAGGTCTCTTCCAACTCTGGACCTGTGATATGAGGATGCTAAATCATACCCCCCCAGAACTGATCAGAATACTGCCTGTGATTTGACCAAAGCAGAGGAGAGCAGAGCATTTATCACACTTGTTCCCCATTAGTTTAAGGGTTGCAGTCTCTGAACAGGGAGTGAGCATGCAGCCCACTGAAAGCATGACATCTTTTACACATGAGTTTATGTCTAGCCTTCCCTCCATAATCCTCAATGGTTGTAGTTGATTTTCTTTCTAATGCAGATTTAGAACTTAATATGATTCCTAAAATTCCATCTTATCCACTTCTAAGATCAACAGCATTGGAACTGAAAGGACCTTCAGGTCACCGGGTCCAATCTCCTTCAATTTTAGACAAGGCCAATTCAATTTTATCAACTGAAGAGTCAATTCACGACAATCTAAGATCATTTCTGACCACCCCCAGGGATTTTCTGCTTATTGCTCAGGATCCTTCAAGGGAGAAACCAAGGCAGATCCCCAGGCTGATCAACAGGCTGTTCTCCTATGGAGACCTTAGGAGAAGCTATAATGGACAGCATCACTGGAAAGAACATCCAAATTGATGAAAAGAAACATAGATCCATTTAAGGAAGTGAGAATGTATTGGTTAGCTTAGGTCATTAGCTGCCTAATCTCACAGAAAAAACAATTATTTCTTCCTGTAGATCTCCATTCATTTCTGGTAATATTTTTGAAGCAAACCAATTTGCCTAATCATAATGTACTTCTGAATCTCATCCTAAAAAGTAAACAGTCAGGGCCAGACACAATGAATAGGACAAAGCCTCAACATCTATCCAATTAAACCCTCTGTCCCCTCCCCACAAGTAGTGACTCCACCTTCTCCGTAGCACCACCAATGAGGCAGGGTCCTCTACTTGCACACCAGTTCATTTCACTTCAGGGCAGCTTAAGTTGCCTTCACCTCAAGCTGACTGCCACTTCTTATCCACTGTTTCCCTTACCTCTCATTCTTCCGTCTCAGAACAAACAGACCACAGCTAATTCCTCTTTCTCATTGCAGCCCTTCACATATTTGAAGCTGTTATCTTACCCTTAGGCCTCCCTTTCACCAGGCTAACTATTCCTGGGCATTTCCATTTAGCCTCTAATCCTCTCAGAACACAGCTGCACTTTTCTGGAGGCTTTTCAGTTTATCAGCATCCTCCCTAAAATGGAGAGTCTAATCCAGTCATCTAAAGGTCCCATCTCATTTTCTTTCAGAAACAAGCCCCTCCAAGGGAAGCGGCAGACAGTCTTATTTTGATCAATGTCACTACCTGCGGTGAGCAAATGTGGCTACATAATCAAGCAACGGACTCTGGAAAAGAGCATTTAATTAACAAGGGGTCAAGTGCCTCCATCAAACGGAAAAGAGCCCCCGGCTCAGCAAAGCTAGGGAAAGCTGATCACCCTTGCAGTCATTTTGGTACTCCTGATTTCCTAAATGCCTCCTGGATAAGAGAATTACCATCTATCTGTATGCATCCTGAGTGGACCCAGGGAATCTACAGAGAAGCAGTTATAGTGATGCTTTATCACAGCCTGATTCTTTGCCTGGAAAACCAAACCTGCTTTTCCACCTTGATCCAGTGTTTGGGATTGACAAAGTCTTCCAAATTCTGATGCATACACATTTGACTATGGACGGACCAGAGGAAGGGCTCCTCAGCTTCTCCCCCACAATTCCCTGCCTCAGGGCTTTGGCACTAGAACCAAATCCTGCTAATTAAGTATCCCAGTTCAAAGAAGAACAGCATTTCCCAGAGGCTGGTGGGACTCAGGCTAAGAGTGTTTCAGCTCTTTCTAAGTCATAACTATGTATTTACCCTTAAATTATCATGTCTCTATCTACTTCTAATATCAACAGTTCAAACAATGGTTGGAGTACTAAAAGAAATATGAATAAGCTAGGATATGTGTCTGCATGTTTATTTGTGCTCCATTTACATAGCTAAGTCATACAGCGGAGAGAACACTGGATGTGGAATTGGAAAGACCTCGGTTCCAATCCAGTCTCCAAAATTTACTAGCTATGTGGTCCTGGGCAAGTCACTTAAGCTCTGCTTGCTTCAGAAGAAAGAAGAACCAATTACAATAACATATAGCCCCTAGGGTTGTTGTAAGGATCAAATGAGATAATCACAAGCCTTAAAATGTTACATAAATGTTTGCTATTGTCATCGGCATTGAGCAGAGAGCTCAGTAAATTATTTAAATTCATATTTATAAATATTGTCCCCAGGAGTGATCAAGAAACGGCTTGACTAAGCCTTAGGTCAAGTAATTGGAAAGAAATATGTCCTCTGTGTGGCCAAATTCAATGTCGGCGATTATAAACAACTCCATGAGCTCCCAAATGCCTAACTTTATCCGCTATTATGTACATTCAAGAACTATCCCAGGTGAGGTAAGACCTGAGAACAACAGAAATCTTGGTGGACTGAGCATTGGCTTGCTGTGTGTAGCTTTTAATTTACCAAGTAAATAATGAAAGAAAAATAATAGCAGAATTGCATTGATAAATCAAATGGAGTTTTCTTTCAACTGAATTATTCTAGCTAAATTTAGATATTGATAAACACTTGTTATTAGGTAACATTCACCATCAGCAAACATGAGTTGCTTCAATGTGTATATGCAGGTTAATATCTAAGATTAGACGAATGAATTTAGTGGAAAACAAAATAAATACTGAATGTGATATATATGGAGAGAGAGAGAGGTGGGGGCTTGGGCGACAGATGAGGAGAAAGACATAGCTGCACATATCTATTTGTGTATAAAGTATATT
>CM053626.1:4255509-4276508 GCA_028646595.1 Phalanger gymnotis | reverse complement strand
TATTCCACAACAGGGATGTAAACCGTCCCATTAAATAAGATTTATAGGCCCTTGGAAACATCATTTCTGATGAGGATGAAACTGCAAGTCACTCCTGTTATGACTTGCATGCTCCCCAATGATAAATTCCCCGATACAAAGATTCAATTTCAGTCTGGAACAAAATCTGGCCATGACAATCGTCCCTTCCCTGTCCCTCACCTTCCTTCCCATGATTAAAAGGAGTGGGATTTCCCAGCCTTTCTCCCTGAGGCACCTCTGCTTTTGTCTCAAGAGACTTTGAAACCAGACACATGCATAATTTTCTAATTAACTAATTAATTGAGACTTTATAATAGCTTGACTGCACAAACACCACTCTTTTGTCCTCTACAGGGGTAGTGGATCGGGTAAAAAAAATTTAAGGGCAAATTCTCTGAGCTTGGAAGTACTTCACATCTCTGTGTATAGGTTTTCATTCTCCATTGAAGCCACTGTGAGCAAGGGCAGGATTTCGATATTCACTGTGTGTGTGTATATGCCTGTCTGTAGGAATGTTTGAAGAGACACCAGAAAATCAACAAGCACTGATTAAGCACTTTTTGTATGCTAGGTACCATGTTAAGTTCTGAAGATACAGAGAAAGGCCAAAACGAAACAACTCTGCCCTCAAAGGGAATACATTATGATAGGTGAGGTAAAATAGGAAAATAACAAAAAAAAAAAAATCTAAACATAGTGAATATACACATGGCTTTGCTTCTGTGCATATAAATGGTGATGTATATATATTCATACATATGTACATATGCATTTTTATATATGTATGTGTGTATCTACATCTTGTGAATGTGGATTATACATATGTATGTACACACACACACACACACACACACACACACACACACTGTGGACTGATTAATTGAAAAGGCATTGATAAAGTACTTCCAGGGACTGTGTTAAGTACTGGGCATGTGAATAGCAAAAGTACAACAGTCTCTACTGTCACAGAGCTCACAAAGTAATTGGTGGAAACAAGACCTACACACACACACACACACACACACACACACACACACACACGTATGTGTCCAGGGAAGATGATACATGTCAGAAGTCCTGAGGGCTGCATTGCAGGGCGCATGGCAAGGCTCAGAAGGCTAGGAAGCTCCTGGAAGCTCGACCCATTGTATCAAAGCGTTTCTTTTTCTTTTACCTGATCCTGGGCTGACTGCGGCCAACATCCATCCCAGGAAATGCCTAACTTTCCACTGACCTGCCTCATTAATAGGACGTGAGTTTTACAAGATGAAAAGTGAAGTCCCGCCTCCACTGAGGCCACTCAAAACCCCATAGTTTGAAAAAAAAGCTTTTTCAGCATAAAATGCCCTAATATAAGATCTAAGTTTGCCAATTTTTCCGTCTCCTTTTTAACAACGGTGCCACCTAAATTAGATGGAACGCCCGCCTTCAGAGACATGTTAAACTACACGTTCTCTTTTGAAATGAAGATAAAAATCTTTGTCGTCCAACGTTTGCCTTGCAGAGCATGGCATTACTGCAGACAAACGCCACTGCTTCTACAGAGGACAAGGCGAGGGATAACCTCAACAGGAAATCACAAATACCGTCTTCGTGGCTATTATTCTTCGGATGCTAATTTGAGGATGTTATACTTACAGTTCAAAGGCCAGTGTGTGTTTTAGTTGAATTTCAAGAAATATCAATTCGATATCTTACACTTTGCAAGATGCTATGGAAGATATAGGATGGGGCAGCTAGGTCGCTCTGTAGTGGATAGAGTGTCAGAATTGGAGTCAGGAAGACTCATCTTCCTGAGTTCAAATCAGGCCTCAGACACTAGCAGCATGACCCTGGCCGAGTCACTTAACCCTGTTTGCCTCACTTCTCCATCTGAAAAAAATGAACCAGACAAGGAAATGGAAAATCCATTCAATAACTTTGACAAGAAAAGTGCAAATGGGGTCATAAAGAGTTAGACATAACTGAAAAACAACTGATCGATGATATGGAAGATACAAGATACAACAAGTGAGCCCTATCCTCAAGGAAGCTGTGTTATGGTGAGAGAAGATTTGTAACAAAATTTAAATACATGAGAGAATGTGATATTAGAGAAGCAGAAACCAAGTGGCATGAAGTCCAAAAAGGACCAGGTGCTTTTGAGTCACTGAGGCTCAAGGAATACTTGGGAAAATGAGGCTATTTCAGGGAGATATTGAATGTTGGGCACACCTTCACCAAATGGTGATGGGAAAAATGCATGCCAAAGGGAATAGCCTCAGAAAGAAACGGGAATCAGCCAAAAGCACAGGACATATTTAGGTAATGAAAAACCACCGAATTTGAAATTGACGTGGAGTAAAATAGATAAAATAAATTTTTTATCAAAAATAAATATATTTTATCAAAAATAAATAAAAATAAAATAGATAAAAAGATACAAAAGATATGTTTGTTCGACACCATAGAGCTTCTCAAATACCAGGGTATTGAGTTTGAGTGTTATTCAACAGACAATGGTGATCCACTGAAGGTTCATGAAGGGAGGAGGGGTATGATCAGAACTTTGCTTTAGGAAACATATCTGGCAGCTCTGTACAGGATGAATTGGAAAGAGAGAAAGAACAAGGATCAACTGCCTTCCAGCCTACTGCAAAATGTTGTGAGAGGCAGGGACTATGAAGGTCTGAACTCAGGTGGAAGCAGAGGTATGCAAAGGAGAAGTTCAATGTCACAGGCAGAATTCACAGGATTTGGCAAATGATTTCCTAAGGGAGCGGTGTGAAGGGCTGGGGATAGGGAAGAAAAGAGAAATAAAAGGAGTTCAGTTTGAGTAGTTGGCAGAATTTTTGGGTGGAGAAAGCAGAGTCAGAGAGGACATTAGGACTCAGCATTCTGACATTTTAAAAGCTTGGAAACAACATTTGGTGACCACTTATTAAATGGATCTTTAGCTTTAACTATAAGGTGTTCTGTCTTTTACTTCCTCTAGATGCAGTCCTTCCCACAATCTGCTCCAGAGTTTGCTTCTTGCTTTTTTCATCTGAGAAGATCAAGTTATTGAAGGGGAAAAAAAGAATTTATTTCGTCATGAATGTGTACAAGGTTAAACCAGAGGTATTAGGCCCCTTAATAAAAAGAATTGTTCTGTGAAGTTTGGAATCAGTCAAAGGGCTACACTTGAGGATCTAGAGGGCCACATGTGGCCTCAATATCACAGGTTCCCCATCCGTGTATTAGGGTATAAAGAGGAAAAATATCACAGGCTCTACTCACAATAGTATGAACACTAACTGAGAAATGATAAATGCATATGTATGTGTATGTACATAAACATATACACATGTGTCTATATGCATATATGTAGAAAGAGTTGCAGATGGGTAAGTAAAGTGATACAGAGAGATAATTATGTATAGATCTGTGTACCTATACCTACCACACACACACACACACACACACACACACACACACACACACACACTCACACATCCCACATTTGTTTCAAGGTTTGCAAAATGCTTCCCTCACAAAACTCTGTGAAGTCAGTGAACTCCTTGGGAGGAGGGACAGTATTCTGCCTTTTCTTTCTATTTCCAGTTGAACAGTTCAGGTCATGTTAAGGGCTTAAGAAATTCTTGCTGATTCATTGATCCATTCCTGGTGCCATTTTAAAGAGTAGAACACTGAGACTGGGAGACATTGAAGCTTGCTGGATGCTGAACTAATAAATGCCTCAGGTAGGATTACGATTCATGGCTGCTATTCTTTGGTTAAATCTCTGCTGCATCTCTAGTGACTACATCTCCTGAGGAGAACATAACATCTTCAAAGTCAAGAATGATCAAGGTGAACTATGATCAGGGTAAAACAAAGAACCAGACAAAGTTTCCTGATGATTTTGAGAAGGGGAAAGGGATAAAGGAGGGAGAAGTGAGGGGAACAAGCAGTTCCTATTGTGTCCCAGGAAGTGTGCTAAACACTTTATGTCTTATATCAATTGGTAATGTAATTATCAATGTAATCGATAATGGGAGACCAAGGAAACTCCTGGAAGAAATATTCCCTGAGCTCTGGTGTGAGAGAAGACAGATTGAAATCATTAAGTTTCTGGATATGGAGCCTCTGGTCCAAACTTGACAGATCACAAATCCCCAATCTGGAGAAGGAAGCGGCTTGAAATACCATCTGACTAACCCAAGTCTCTCAGTTAACCCAGGAGGAAACAGGACCAGAAAGATTAAATGACTTACCCATGGTCACATTAATGGGAAGAGTCAGAGCTAAGATTTGAATCGAGGTCCTCTGACTCCAGTTTCTAGAATGTACAGGACACAAATTGGGGAGTGTCTCTGAGTCCTGTCAGGGCAACATAAACTGACCAAGCAGAAGTAATGTCGATTAAGGCTAGAAGCAGAATGTGTTTCCGATGGCAAAATTCTGGATGAAGAACTGTATGCTATCCTAGAAGTATCTGGAAGTCACATGAGATTTTTAATTAGGGAAGTGAGGAGGGCATGCTTATTCATGTTGGAGATTCTTTGGGCAGCTCTGTGAAGGATGCACAGGATAGGGAATAAACTAGATCCAGGATACCCACATAGGAGGAAAATTATAATAGTCCTGGAAAGAAGAGATGACAGGCTGAAATGGCTGATGGTTGTGGGGTGGGGAGGTAGTGATATAAAAGATACTTGGAGGTCTGATGAACAGAACCTGGCCATAGAGGGACATGAGAGGGTTGAGGGAAAAGTCAGATCAAAGTTGATTCCACGACTTTGAGTTTGGATGACTGAGAGGAAAGGGGTGCCGTCGATTGGGATAAGGTCATTGGATGCAAGTTTTGGGGAGAAAATGAAGAATTCAGAATAGGACACAATGAATTTGAGGACATCTCCACATGCACCTGGAGATGTTTGCAAATTCAAGGGAAATAGCTAGTAGAAAGTAAAAGATTAATAAGCAAGTGCCAGAGGGGGAAAAAGGGGGGAGGGGTAGGAAATCCGAGGCATTACTGGCGGCTCAGCCTCAGCCTAGAGCAGAACCATGCCAATCTAAAGCCTTTTCTTAATCTTCATCTCCTTTGATCACTCTTGAGCACTGTCTATTTCTGATAATCCCTCCTCAGTAGGTTTTCATGACAAGAATCTCTTCTGGTCTTCCTTCTACCTCTCTGGACACTGTTTCTTAGTCTTTCTGTGTTTCATTGTCTACATCCTACTCCCTGACTAGCGCTGCTACCTAACTTTTATGAGCCTTTATCTCTTCCCACTCAATCTTGTCTCAATTAAAGTAAAGGATCATAGATTTAGAGGTGGAAGATATATCAGAGGCCATCCAGTCCAACTCCTTCATTTTGTAGAGAGAAAATCTGAGATGTAGGGAGGTAAAATTATTACCCGAGGTCATCTAGCTTGTAAGCAGCAGAGCTGGGATTGAAACCAGCTTCTCTGACTCCAAATCCAGTTTGTTTCTATGAATTCCCATGGGTTTAATTATCTCCTCTTCACCTATTACTCACAGCTCTGTAGGTTCAGTGCTTATCTCTCTTCTGGAAATCATTCCCACAGAACTAACTACTTATTAGACATTTCCCATTGGATACCACATAGGCATCTTAAAATAAAAATATCCAAAACCAAATTCATTAATGCCCACACAGAGACACACCAACCAACCCTTCTTCTGCAGTCTGCACTGCTGTTAAGGATGCCACTGTCTTTCCAGTCTTCTAGTTCCAGAAAATAGACATTAACTTTTACTGCTCAGTCTCATTCATCCACACAGCCAATCGACTGCCAGATCTTGTCATTTCTACCTCCCCTGCAGCTTACATCTGGCCTATGCCATCTCTTCACATGGCCAACAGCTTAATCCTAGCTGTCATCCCCTCTCATATGGCCCATTGGAAGACTCTCATAATTGGCTTCCCTACCTCAATTCGCTTTTTTCTCCCAGTGCATTCTTCATACAACTGCCAAACTGATTTTCTTAAATCAGAGATCTAATCAAGTAAATGACATGACTACTCAGGAAAATCCAGGGGCTCCCTATAGCCTCCTCTAGCATCAGAAATAAAATCCTCCATTGGACCATTCAAGCTGTTCACAGTCTGGCTCCATTCTCTCTTTCCAAACTTATTATATATGACTATCCTTCCCACACTTGATGGTCCAGCAAAACTGGACTTTATGTGGTTCTTAACTCATTGCATTGCCTTTCTCCACATTCTCATCCTACTACACAATTTTTTTTCTTTTAAACTCAGCTCAATCAAATTCTTCTAAATGAAACCTTTCCTTATTTCCCCATTTACTGGTACACCCCAACCCACTAAATTACCTTGTACATGTGAAATATATACAGAGAGGGAGAGAGAGAGAGAGAGAGAGAGAGAGAGAGAGAGAGAGAGAGAGAGAGATTAAGAGAGAGAAAGAGAGAGATATGTATATGTGTTTGGGTATGTATATATATATATACACATTCATTAAATATATAATATATTATACATAGACATAATGTGTATATACACATGTGTATGTACATATATGTATTGTATATATGTGTATGTATATACATACACCAATATGTACATCCCATAAATGTAAGCTTTCTGAGGGGCAGGAAGTATTACATTTTTGTCTTAAGGCATAAGCCTTAGCACACAGCAGGCAGTTAATAAATGCTTGTTCATTTATGGATTATTACTGAAATGGGAGGAGAGATTTTCTGCTGAAAGAGAGAGGAGATAATGGCAGAGATGCTGAACCTTGTCCATTTGAGAGAAGTATAGAAGAAATCCCAGGCCTCCCAATCCTGCATCCATTCTCCCTATAGCACCTGGCATGCCACTCTTTTTCTAGTTGTGATCTGCAATAGGGATGACCTTGGACTCAGGAGACTGAATTTAAGTCTTGCTTCTGGTACTCACTGCATGTGGTATTCTCTTAGCCTCTCAGTGCCTTACACTACCAAGATAACATGTTTCAAAGAAGGTGCCAACTGGCCTTGGTAAAGTGAATTTTCTCACCTGGGAGGTCTTCACAGAAGACATTATGAGTCCAAAGTCACCATCCCAATCGCTTGGTCTATTCAAATGTCCCTGAAGTGACAAGTGACAATATCTCTTTGCCATTCATGCAACATTCTAGCTTCTTGCCCTCACAGATTCATTTTCTATTACTTTACTTTCCAACGTGACCAGTCATCCCTCCTGGGCTCTCCTACCTGCTCTCTTCTCTCCGCCTCCTGAGTTTCATGTCTGTTCCTCCAGCCCCTCCACATTTTCCCAGTTATCTTCACTAATACTTTGCTAATAGCTGCCCCCCTTTCTGCTTCTCCTCTGTAGCCTCATCTGCTCCATAGTCACAGTTGCCTGGGCATTGGGGCTCAGAGCTGAGCCTGGCAATCAGATAAGTCATCTCAACCTCAGGATTCAGATAAGGAGTTGATGGCTTAATCCTCATATCACTCTTCACCATATGGCCTCTCTCATCAGGTGCATCCCTGATCCTTACTCTATATTTACTTCATTCCCAGAGCCAGCTCTCGAGCTGATGATCTGGCCATAGAGATGACAGCCCCCTTTTGAGCCCCAAAGGTGCATTGTCACATGGATGTGTCCAACCTCTGGGCACACAGCTCAGCTACAATGCTCCACTTCAGCTTCTCTGCCTGTTGGAGAGGTCTCTGGTGCTGACCATTGGTTGCAAATGGTTAGTCCACCTTCCCTCAGAACAAAGAAGAGACGTGAGGTTGGGGTGGGAGGAGGGGAAGTAGCCAAAAAGTGAAGCTAGCATTGATGTCGTGAAAATCTTTCTAACAGAGCTGCCCCAGAACTGAATGAACTGCCTCGAGAATGGGTAAGATCCCCATAATTAGAGGCCTCCAAGGAAAAGGCAAATAATCACCCAACATTTATAAAGCATCTCATATTTATCAGCATTGTGCTAAGGTCTGAGGGTATAAAAACAAAAAGAAAATAGTAGTTGCCTTCAAGGAACTGAGATTCTAATGAGGAGGAAAAAAACAATGAATGAGTGTATACAAAATACATGACTCAATCATCAAGCAGCAGTTATGTACTTACTGTGTACCAGATGCTAGGTCATGTGTTTGCAGCAAACAGTCCTTGGTCTTAGAGGTCTTATATCCTTGCAAAAAACAAAACCTCTGTTTCCACATAGATACAGACAAAACAGATTTAAAAAAAAATAAATGGAAGGTAATTTGGGGGAAAAGACCTTACCCACAAGAGGGTCAGGAATGGTCTCATGAAAGGGATGAGTATGAGCTAAGCTTTGAATGAAACTAGTGATTCTGAAGAGGCAGAAGGGTGGGAGAATGCAAGCTGAATCAGAAAGTGGAAGAAAGAGAAAAAGGGACCATAAGGCTGGAAATGTAGGTCTGAGCCCGGTGTAAAGTGCTGTAAAAGCAAACAAGAGGTTATCTAATCTCAGAGGGAACAGGAAACCACTGGAGTTTATGGAGTAGACAAGTAAGGTGGACAGACCCATGATTTAGGAAAATTTCTTTTCAGGTGTTTGGAGGGAGGAGGACAGTAGGGAGGGACTCAGGGAAGTGGTGATGAAGGACAGAAAGAGGGTGGTGGTCATGTGAGAAAGAAAAGAGACTAAATACGAAAAGTGTTTGGAGGTCAAATGGACAAAGCCTAACAAATAATTAGGGGCACATGGAACCAGACAAATCTTGTTGGATGTATTCCAGTGATCAACTGAGCTGCTTCTTGCTCAGGGTCACCTTTGGGCAAGGTGACCACAGAGGTCCTTTCCACATGTAACATGTTCACCTTCTAAGGTTCTGACTTTCCCATAAGACTGAGAACCTGTCATATACAACAGGTGAATACCCCTGCAGACACAGCCCTGACTTGTGACTTCTCCCAGAGGACTGAGGCCAAGCTGCAGCTGGGTCCTCTCCTATTCCAAGCATAGAAGCTACAATGAGACAAGTAGAGAAACAAGACAAAACAAAACAAGGAAGGAGCCAAATTCATCCTAAATGATCTAAAATGCACTCTTTGGACACTCCCATCCCTGCTCCTTTGCAGATAGAGGTGGGAGGTCTAAGGGTGTGGATGGCAGATATAGATACAGATATGTATGTGTTTGTGTATAAACACATACATATATATTTAGGTATGGGGATTATTTTATCACTTTTGCTGATGGTTTCCCTGCTTCCATTTTTTCTTGTAAAAATATTTGTTATATAGGACGATTTTATTGGAAAGGGAGGAGGAACGGGGAGCGTTAGGAAAGAAATCATGATGAAGTTAAAAAATAATAAAACCATTTTAAAATTAAAAATAAATTATGATTTTGCTATACTGGTGTTCTTAGAATCTTCTGTGAACAGAAGCCTTGATAATAGTGGTAAGCAAAGTCTGAAGTGCACAGCACTTTATAAACATGGAGGTATAGAAATATTAGAGACTAATTAATAATAATAGAATAAGAATAGTGATAATATTAGAACCATAACAGAATAAATTCATATGTGAACCAGGCTCACAGAAGCTACTTTTGACCTCACACTTAGAAGGAGCCAGTATTACCATGTTTAAAGAGAGAGACAGAGACAGAGATAGAGACAGAGACAGAGAGACACAGAGAGAGACAGAGAGACAGACAGAGAGAGAGAGAGAGAGAGAGAGAGAGAGAGAGAGAGAGAGAGAAAGAAAGAGAGAGAGAGAGGAGAGCACGCACTGGGTCTGGAGTAAAAGGGCCTCGATGCGAACCCCAACCCCACCACTTAAAAAACAGTTTGGTCTTGGGTAAGTCACATAATATCACCTGCAAAATGAGGGGGTTGGGCTAGATGGCATCTGCAGGCCCTTCCAACTCTGAAGTTCTAAGCCCACTTCCTGGGGGACTCTAGGCATGTGACTTCACCTCCTTCTGACGGCCCTTTCACCCCTAAGTAAGAGCCATCTTTGAAGATGTGTATCCTGAGGCTCATGATCCTAGCTCTGGACCCTTCTGGGAATTATAGAAGAAGGTGCTTCATCATCTTTCAAGTACCATAGAAATCAGAACCATCATTAGCTGCATGTTTTCTTATGGAGAAATTGAAGAGGTTGAGTTCTGTGAAAAGCACTTTGAGATTCTAATCAGCAACGAAGCTACATGCAATCATGCAAAATGTTCCCACTGAAAACAACGAAAAGTGGATAAGGGCATCAGGCAGCACAGTTTTAACCAATTGGATTGGTGTGTGTTAAAATCCAATTCAATCCGTAGGCATTATTGAGTCAAGTCCCTAATTCAGCCTCAAGAATGTTGCAGTATCGGACATTTTGCCCTTTTCAACAACTGAGTTCAATGCACATGTATTAAAGTATCATGCTAGACAAGAGGAATCTTTTGGGGAGGCAAAGAGCGACAGGACATTCGATTTGGCCGCTGCAGGGAACTTCTAGTGTGGAGATTCTCTCTGTCACTAAGGTAGATTAGTGTTTCATAGTCTGGAGGGTTCTCCCCATTGTTATTCCAGTATTACAGAAGTGAGTATGTTACAGTTATAACTAGCCAAATGAAAAGCATCTGCATGGAATGAAGAGAGCACTAACCTCCAAGTCAGCAAAGAACACCGGCTCTGGAGTCAGAGATTCTGGGTTCGGAGGTGATGTTAGGTCATTTACACTGTGTGCCTCAGTTTCCCCACCTGTACAATGAGGGGGTTGAATTCAATGACCTCTGAGATACCTTACAGTTCTAGTCCTATGATCCTAGCATGTGGTCTCTGCAACCCAGGAGCTGTTGGATCTGTGGACAAGATCCTCAGCCTTTCAATGATCCAGCCAGCTCTCTAAGACTATAGATTATAGAAAAGGGGCTGGTCTACACGGGCAGAGGGAGTTCCTCACCCAAGCAACCCACAACAGAACAAAAAACAATGGAAGCCAAATAAACAATAAGAGAAAGAACCACAACTACATCAAAACTGAAAAAAAAATGCCTTTGAACACTTGCACAACCACACGCGCGGCTCCTGTAGAGAAGCGTTTTAATCCTGCCTTATTAAAGAAAGCCACCCTGTGGGCAGCTCTGAAACTCATGACATGACCAGCGAACATCGGCCAAAGTCTTTGCCCTTGAGGCATTAGACTATTAATGATATAAATATGAAAGGAAAAAAAAAACTACTCATTGGAGCTTTAAATTGGCCAAAGAGTGTGTGGACCGGTATCAGTAAGCTTGGCTTTTTTCAAATTCTCTGAACCTCGGAGATCAGATCATCAACTTTTGGCTGAGGGTGAGGTGCCAGTATCAGGGATGAATCAAGCTTCATCCCAGACACACCCATCGTCATTCTTCATCACCCCCCTCATCCCATACTATTAATCACCTAATATGTCTCAGCTGGCAAAGTCCCCATGGACAATACAAAAGTATACTCTTGGGGATGCAAGCAGCATCACATCTTCACAATAAAGATGTGACCTGAGAGAATTTTTTCTCTTCTAATCTATCCACAAAACAGAAAGTCAAGGACCACACTTGGCTCCTTTCTCGAGGACGTGGAACTGTAAGTGCTACACAGGAGGAGACAGGACAGGACTCTCTAAATCCACGTCTCTCATCGGGAGGTAAAAGGTTGCGGACAATCTGTTGTAGTTTTTCTATTTATTCTAAGTGAAAGGTAGGCACTGATCACTTACCCAGCACCTGCTAGGCTTCAGGCACCATGCCAAGACCTTCACAGATAGCATTTGATTTCATCCTGACAGCAGCCCTGGGAGGTGGATGCTATTGTTATCCATTTTATAGCTGAGGAAGGTGAGGCAGACAGAGGGGCAGTGACTGGACCAGGGTCACCCTGCTAGAAGTGCCTGAGGAAAGACTGGAATTCAGGTCCTCTTGACTGCTGAGTGCGCAGCTTAAGGTTTAGTAGCTTATGTTTTTAATAGCAGTAAAACTTTCAGCTACGACAGCTTAAAACTGCACTAAGACTTTTGGGACAGTTTGAATTTGAGCTGAAGTGGTATGGGCGAAGGGGAGGATGAGTGGGAAGCGACCTTTATGCCAGAGATAATCATGTGCAAAGAGACAACATGTGAACAAGCGCCACGGCTGATCCAGCCAGTACAGGGAAATGTGTATGCCTGACATCCCCATATTAGTAACAAAAGAGAAAATTCTTTAGCTGAAACTGAAGCTTCTGGTTGCATTGGGAAATTCACCACTAACCTTGGACAACAGGCCTATGGACGTTGGCATTCCAAGAATGATAAATACCTGAGCTCCCAGGAAATACCCATTCTGGAAGTGAGTAGGGGTGGGGGAGGGATCACTGCAAGGATTCCGATTCTAGAACATATCCATGGCATGTTTAAGCAAAATCCAAGCTCACTAGGAGGCATCAAACAAAGTTTGGCCAAAGGGTACCTTCTCCACTGTAGGAGATCTTGAAATGTCACCATGGGCATGTGCGCCGTCATCCCAAACTGTAAATGGACCCAAGTGGACCATCCTCATGGGAATTTGCCCAGTTTTTTATACCCTCACTGAGGGTTTACTAGCCTTCTCTTATTACACTTAAAAATAGATTTAGGACTAAAGAAGATACGTTAAGAAGAAGACCCAAATCCACATTGCCAAAGAAGTTTCTAAACCACACGTTTCAAACCCCAATACGTTTGCTTAATATTGAAATGTAGGAAAGTCTTTGTCATCTCCCAGTATTCAGCGATGGGCTAATATTGATTTTAGACTGTCTTTTTCTACCTAAATGGAACTATTAAAAATTCCCCATCCCCTGCCACAGACATTTGTTTTGGGCAAACATGAAGTTAGGCAGGTCTAAACTTTGCTCTGAATTCCCCTAGTGATGAGTCTACTGAACCCACTGTTGACCATTTAAAGACTGTCCAAATAATATTTCTGAAGTTCCTAATATGTCATTAGAATGAGCACAATTTCAACTTTAATTTAGTTGCCCTCAGATCTGAAAGCCAGAAAATGAAAAGAAACATTTACATACATTTTCTCATGTGAAAGAATATATCTTTGTCCCCATTCCTTCTCTCTATGTCCTCTATCCTCCCTCTCCTTCCCTTCTCCTAGCTGTCATTTGCCTTGCTCCCTCCAGCTCTTCACAAAACTAGCATCATGCTGGGAGTAAGAAACATTCATTCCATTTTACATATTACATACCTGAAACATCAACTCCTGGGGACTTTACTAATGTAACCCAGGAAATCATTCAGAGGTAACATGAAGATTTAAAATGTCCATCCTCTAACATCTAGAAAGAAATGTCCATACTGCATTTCATAAGTACAGGAGGACAATCTGATTTCCTGTGATTTCACTATCTTTCTGGAGGCAGAAGCTATTCCATAGGAATGCTAAGGGTAAGGTTTCCCATAGGAACATTTTAGGTTGGACAAAGACAATACTTTTCTACCTTTATCAATGTCCTCCTGACAACTACTGAATCTATTCTTTTTCAAAGGATGCTGTGGGGTCATTTTGGTACAATCAACCAATCAGCAAGTATCTATGAAGGGTTTACTGTGTGCCAGACACTGTTCTAGGTAATCGAAATGCAAATATAGTAAATGAATCATTCCATATTCACAAAGAATTTAGATACTAATGGGGAAGACAACAAGTACACACACACACACTCATTCACTTGTATGCAACAATGTGAATACAAACTAGATACAAAGGGAGTGGACAGGAATGCACACAAAATAGTTCAGCTGTACTAGCAGTTGGAGGATCAGGAAAGGTGTTCACCCTAAAAGTGTTTTTTAATCTGAGTCCTGGAAGAAACAAAGGACTCTAGCAGTGGAGGGACAGAAGCCGTGCAGACTGGGGACACTGCCAAGCTGCTAATCAGCCAGATGAGGCCAGGCACCAAAAGAAAATCACAAGAAATCAGTTGAATAATTTGAAGATGTTGAGTTGTAAAAAGAGAAGACTTAGTAGGGAAAGGCTCCCAGATGTCAAATACCTGTGGGGCTGACATATGGAGCAATCGTTCTTGTTGCTGTCTATTTGTTTCAGTCATGTCCACTTCCTGACCCCACTTGGGTTTCTTGGCAAAGATACTGAAGTGGTTTGACATTCCTTCCTCCAGCTTAATCTCCAGATGAGGAAACTGAGGCAAACAGGGTTAAATGACGTGTCCAGGGTCACACAGCTAGTAAATGTCTGAGGCCAGATTTGAACTAGGGAATGTGAGTCTTCCTGACTCCAAGCCCACTCTAGCTGTTGCACCACCCTGCTGGTATATGTATGGATGGAATTTTACATCCATCATCTACTTGGATTCTCACAATAGTCCTGTAAAGTAGGTACCGTTAGCATGATAATGCTGCCTTTTCAGGTAAAGCAGCTGAGCATGAACACAGTTAAATACAAGGACCAATCATGTCGCCTGTCTCTAAGCCCCAGGTTTCCCAGCTGTATGATGAGAGATTGGGCTAAGTTCCTTCTAGGTGCTTTCTAATCTGTCATCCAACAAGGAAATATGTGGGCCTGTCCCCTGAGCTCCAAGACAAAGTCTCTCCTAATTGAACTGAGTCTTGATCTAGTCAGGATGGTGAAATTTAGTAATAATTCCAAGTCGTTGGGTTTCCACTAATAAAATGAAGGAAATCTAGTTCGGAAATCAACACATGTGAGACAACTCCTGATAACTGGAAGTGACCTCTGTTGTCTGTGATGATGAGCCAGAGCCTAGAGTCAGTGGAGGAGACGTTGCCGTCCATCCTAGAAGGACAAATTGCAACGTGATGCTAAATAAATGTGAGCCCACTGAGCTTCCATTTCCTGTTCTGTTTGCTACACAGGGATAATCAATAGCGAACATGGTCCTAGAGCATGTCTTAGGCACTAGTGACTGGGCCACCTTTGACAAAATTAAATCCAAAACTCTTTAACTGGGGCTAACGAGGAGCTAATGATGGGTCATATTTCATTTGAAAAGCCTACTGTATGTCTTCTCCTTTGGGAGAAATCAAATGAGTCGACGCTCTCATCATATTAACTAAGATCTCATCACACGAGGCTCTCTTTTTTTCAAATGAATTAAAGTCTATTACTCAGAATTTTTCAAAGGGTAATTAATATTTCTCTTTTTTTGGAGGGAGTTGTGGTAAAAACCAAGTATGAAATCCATGCAGCAGTGAGAATCATTAGCCCTGCTCTCAAGACTCTGGGCAGATACTGATCTAACCTTGCCCTTTAGCTTCTCCTGGTTGGTGTGGCTTTCCAGAGAGCACAGTTCTCCCTGCAAACTAAGAGGACAATTGTCTGGGCGCAGTGACCTTTGCTGGAGACTGCTGGCCAAGAGAGCTCATGGAGCTGAACAGGATTCCTTAATGCTGCTTCCAAGACTCCTTGGGAAGGAATAAGATCACCCTTTAATAAGAACTAGAAGCCAGGAATTCTTAATTCTCTGTCTTCACACAGGCCATTAGCCAATGGTATAATATGGGAATGGGAGCTAAAAACATTAGTGCGACTTCAGGGTGCATTAGAGAGGGATAATGTCTGAGTGTTAATAGTAGTTAATAGTAGCTACCATTTATAGAGTGCCTACTATGTGCCAGGTACTATGCTAAGTACTTTACAGTTATCATCCAATTTGATCTTCACAACAACCTAGAAGGTAGGTGGTATTATTATTACAAATAAGGAACTGAGACAATTGGAGGTAAAGTGACTTGCTCAGGGTCACACAGGTACTAAGTGTCTGAGGCCTAATGGGAACTTAGGTCTTCCTGACTCTGGGCCTTTATCCCAGAGGTTATGCACCCTTTGTATTCTGGCCTCATCAGACCACGTAAGGAACAGTGGATCCAGGCTGCACCAAGGCTCATTCCTGAAGGAACTGATTGAAACAAAACATTCAGAAGGCTTGAGAGATGTCTTTAAGAATATAACACACTTAGAAAGAAGGATTGGATCTGTTCAGTTTGACCTCAAGGGGAAAAACTAGAATTAATAGTTGAAGTGGGGCGAGAGATTGAGACTTGATGTAAAGAAGGTATCTCAACAACTAAAGCTGGCCTAAAGTGGCCCAGAGAAGCCATGGAGAGAGACAGTGGCTTAGCATTCTTAGAGGTCTTCAAGGAGAAGGTCATAGAGAGAGCACATTCCAGAAGGATTATTGGTATGGAGTATGCCAGATGGATTCTGAGGTCCCTTCCAACTCAGTCATTCTGTGCTTTCTTACAAACAAGTCTGGAAACATAGAGAGAGTTATAAAGGTTACCCTTCTAGACCCGGCATTACTGTACCCATCACCTGGACTCAGGTAGGGTGAGAGCAGAAAATCTAATGAATGAGCCCATTATAATGCAGACTGGGATCTACAGTTTGCCTGTGAATTAGAATCTCATTATGGATCAGGGACTAAATAAATTAAATTAATGTTTATTAATTTCTTAATATAAGTAGGACACTGCTAAGACCTAAGAATACAGAGAAATAAGTCAGTCTCTGCTCTCAGTGAGCTTATATTCTATTCTGCCTCTTTCCCCATCCCTCAAATTAAAGTCACTAGTGGCTTGCCAGAATTATTTCACAAAGGGAGGGGAGCTAGCATGAATCACACTAACTTGGCCAAGAAATTCCATTTTCTAAATACAATCTGAAAGTCAGTCTTCCTGGGAACTTCATCTTTCAGCCCAAACAGCCAAGACTGCTCTGGTAATTAACAGAAGCAGCAGAGAGGTTTGGGGAAATCCAGAGGTCTTAGGATGAAAGCCCACCCTCCTCCCCCCCAAAAAAAATAATAGCGAGGCTTTGGGAAACCCAGAGGTCTCAGGATGAGGACTCCCCAGGCCACAAAAGAAAGAATCCCAGCCAGCAGATCACTCCAGGCTGAGGAGAGTCACCCCGAGCTGTGAGAAGGAAGAGCTGGCACAGAGGCTGGGACTCTTCTGAGCTGCATTAACAAGGTGACCTGGGATCTGCCAGCTGGGTCTTATTTAGAATCTTCCTCAAAAGCACCAGAGGTGAGGAAAGGAAACCACATTTGCCATGGGCTTTTCAGCTACAGAATCAAAGCCCATAGTGAGATCATTACAGAGTCACTTTTGACAGACTCACACAGTGCGTCGTATCTGGGGTGATCTGAGCAGCTGCTTCCCTAGAGGAGAGAGGCACTTCTGGCCACATGCCTCAGGAAGGCTGTTGCGGCACCAGCCCTCCACAAGACAGCACAAAGTCCGTGATTCCCTGACTCTGCACATTTCTATGAGGCACAGAAGGATGCTGCTGAAGGTGACACAGACAGACAGGCAGTATCTCGCCCCTGTAGTGGCCTAGCAGAAGCCCAGCCATGGGCACGTAGATGTGCAAGGAGACTTCTTGGTCCTTTGAACTCGACAAATGTCCATTCCCCAGCACAGAGAGAAGCAAGTACATAATAAAAGACTGTGGCAAACAAACCCTGTGTCCCCATGACACCATGGTCTGGGAGCTGATTCCATTCACAGCAGCTCCATTCACCTGGCACTTATTAAGTAATGATTCTGGCCTAAGCAATGTGCTGAATGTTGGGGATCCAGAGGCATAAAGAAAACACCCCCTGCCTTCAACAAGCCAGCCTTCTGGGAGAAATACATGCAAATCGGACAAAGCAACTTTAGCAGATGAGAAGGAACAGGGTGGGGGCCCTTCATGTGGCAGGCCACAGGAAGGAAGCAGGGACTGTGGAAGGCATGCTGCACTGAATGTCAGGAGCCCTGCCTTTCTCTGTTCTTCCTGCCAGGGGCTCCCTGGGGGATCTTGGGCAAGCCCTTCAATCTTGCTGGCAACTTGGTTTTCTCAGCTGTAAAATGAATGGCGACTTCCGTGGTATATTCCCGCTCTCGATCTATGAATCCCAGTGCACTGATTATCGGCCTCACAGTCCTTCAGTGGACACTGAGCCAATGGAATTCTACCCTGCCTTCCCCCCTTCCTTCTTCTCATAATTCTTCAGGGATATTGCACATGAAGTCAGACCATATTCTGATCCATGCACATACATGGATATTCACACAGGCACTGAAAGGGGCAGAGGAATAACCATAACCAAGAGAGGAAGGAAAGCCTCAGTGGAAACCCATTTCTCCCTGAACCATAGATCTCAGATACTACCCTCTCCACATCAACCCAGCCTCCCTGTGTATTTGGTGTAAGGCAACCAACCAGATCAAATCCCTGGGTGGGAGGGGGCATGGTCCAAAGAGCAGGGATTCACATCCTCTCTGCCGCTGCTACGGCCTCAATCGGACAGCCAAGAAGGAGAGCCTAGAGACAGACCAGAGTCTGTAAGGCCTTGGCTTTAGCCAGAGAGCATTCGCTCCCTGAACAAATGTTAGAGCAGAAGGGGGCAGGGTCCCCGATTCTACAGCTTTCATCTAACAGATGTGCCCAGACAATGAGTGAGGAGCTTCAGGCTTCACAGCTAAGGAGAGGATGAAAAACAACCATACCCCAGGCAACCCGATTAACCTTCCAGGGTCCTTTGCCCCTAAGTCATGCGATGAAAGCCAGGACTTCATCCATGCAGCAAACCACAGAATCAGGACCCTTCAAGAGCCCCAACTCCACCCCCACCATGCCCCAGAAAAGCCAGAATGCAGGAAAAGGAAATGAATGAAAAAATTGGGCATCTGAGAGGGCATCCAGAGAACTATAATGTTGTATGTGCATCCAGTAATTCCACAAACATTAATTAAGCAGTTGCTATGTGCCAGGAATTGGAGACACAAAGGAAAACAAAGACAAGGAATTTATCTTCTATTTGAAACAAAATCTATAACATATATACATATGATTAAATACAAATACAAAAAAGGGGTGGGAGAAGGGTGATGCTAACAATCTGGGGGATCGGCACTGCTACTCCTTGGTAAGTAGATGAGTTGAGCCTCAAAAGAATCTGGAGATTTTAATTTGCAGAGAAAGAACCTAGACTGAGGACTAAAAGAATATCCATTGGTTTCTAAAACAAAGATGACATCAATGGCTCCAGAGAAGGAGGCCAGAATTAGGCCCAGGCCTCCTACTTGTGAGAAGCCCATCTTTTCCAGGGCCTCCAGTGATCACCTTGTGGCTGACACTGAGGCAGGATGGCAGGGAGGGGCCTAAGTCATTCAACGTGGTCCGGTTTGCTAAAGTAACTTGCTGACAGTGTGGAGTGTGTGTAGACTGCTAAATGCCCACTCGGAACAATGGGGAAAAAGTGTTTCTCTGTCCTGTTGCCCATTGGGTAAAAATTCTCTGACCTCAACAATACCAACCTCATCTCACTAGAACTCTTCCCTACAGGGTAATGTGTGTGTCTGCGTGTGTCTGTGTGTGTACGTGCGTGTGCGCTGGGAGGGGGGTGTTTGTGTGTTAGCGGATGCATGTGTGAGTCTGTGTGTATGTAGATACGTGTGAGGCTGCTTATGTGTCTGTGTATACTTGATGTGTGTGCATGTATGTGGGTTTTCTCTTCTTGTTTAACTTTCCTATTAGCATTCATTTTTTTTCCTGTCTCCTGAAGAAAGATACCAATCAAATTGAAATGAGAATAGGTTTGTCACCTTAATTTACATATTTTGAAAGAAAGAAAAATAGGTGGAATGAAAAATGTTTCCTGGTGGGACACTTGGATTGGAAGCCTGAAGATTTCATCTGTTTCTTCAATGCATTTCTTCCTTTGCCTCTGCCATTGTCTATGATAAGTTCTGTTCTAAGGCCACAATGAGTTATTTAACTAGAGGTTTCTGTCTCTTGAACTCTTTGCCAAGTGAAGAAGAGGGGGTGGTGATATACATGTATATGCCTATGTACATAAACATAAATATATACCCATACATACATATACTGAGTATGTGTATGCATATTTTTCATACTCTGATGTTGATGTACCACCCCCCCCCCCCCCGCCGCCAGCCCTGGGATGCCCAAAGTCTAGCCTTCTGAGCTTATGCAGCAACCCAACACTTCCTGATTCTTAAAGGACAGGAGGTTCAGTACAATAGCACCCAGTGTTGCAGGCTAGGGTGGCTTAAGATGGATGCCCTAAGTATGTATTGAAAAATAGTTTTCAAATTCCTGATTAAGATGGCATCTAGAAAGCAGGGACTGGCTTAAGATCTCCCCCAGGTCCCTCCAAACACCTGTAAAAAATGGCTCTGAACAAATTCTAGACCCGCAGAACCCACAAAAGAACAGTGGGAAGCAGGGCTCCAGCCCAGGAAAGCCTGGATGGTGGCTGAGGAGGATCTATTGCACAGAGCTGGGAGCGGAGCAGAGCACAGTCCAGCGTGGGGCGTGCCAGGACCAATCAGCCCGGGAGATGGTTGGAACAGGCTGTAGCACTTTGAATCATTGAACTGTGGCAGTTACCAGACTTCTCAACCCACAAACACCAAAGACAACAGAGTAGGTTAGTGGGAAAAGCTGCTGGGACAGAATGAGAGAGATGCTTGGTTGGCCCCAGCTCCAGGGGCATGGAACTGATGCAGCTCTGGAGCTGCTTCCAGCCGCAGTTGCTTCTGGCCCCATGCCCACCAGCGGGGAGGAATTAAGTGGCCAATCAGAGCCAGAGTGCAGAGCATGCTTGGATCTGAGTTGCAGTCTAGGTTGGCAGTATTTTGGGAGGAGGAGCGCTGGTGTGGCAGACCTTGCTGTGTAGAAATAGTTCTGAAAACAACAGTGTAGCCCCTCAAGCTTGGGACAAAGTACTGTATACTCTACAAGCAGCCATGCCCCTACAAAAAACTCAAGGGTCAAGTGGTTGGCTGGCCATGGCAAGGCAGCAAAAATGAACTCAGATTCAGACTCAGACTTTGGAATCTTTCTTTGGTGACAAAGAAGACCAAAACATACAGCCAGAAGAAGTCAACAAAGTCAAAGAGCCTACATCAAAAGCCTCCAAGAAAAATATGGACTGGTCTCAGGCCATGGAAGAGCTCAAAAAGGATTCTTCCAGATGAATTTTGTTATTATTTTATCCAGCTCTATAAATAA
>CM053626.1:4235643-4255009 GCA_028646595.1 Phalanger gymnotis | reverse complement strand
GATCCACACCCACACAGGTTTCACACCTGACAGGGCCCTGGGCCTGGGGCTTAGCACTTAACAGCTGAAAGTACTTCCACTCAAAAGAAACAAAGGCCATGCTAATGAGACAATTTTGCTTAACAACACAGCAACATAGAGGAAAGAGTCAGTAGGAAGACTTGAGTTCGAGTCCAGGCTCCATAGTATCCAGTGTGATGTCTCCCTCACATCACAAGAGACTAAGAAGGCATCCTGGTGCCCTGGGGCCCTCTTTGCTTCTCCTGAGTAGAATGATGACTCTCACCAGAGGGTGGGTGTACCCTTGCACACAGGCATCTGACACTGATTTTGTATTTTCTTTGTTTTAATTCATTTTTACCCCCATTGTACAACATCAATTAACAAAGATCTCATTACAATGTTAAGTTGGGACAAGGGTGCTTGGGGTGCTTTTGTAAGTTGATACCTGTTGCTGAGTCGTGATAGATAGCATGTTAGGGGTGTCTCTCACCTATTTGGGGCATTGTAGTGGCACTGATGGGCTGACTCCTCTGGGCTTTTCTAGTGTGCCCTGTGAGTGAAGGGCCAGGGTCAGAGCCTCCATCTGAGGAGAGGGCCCAGGCCAGGCATCTTTCAGTTCTCAGCAGGCTGCTTTCACCTCCTTGTTGTATGTTGTCTTTCTCCATTACAATATTGTAATGATGATACCAATAATAACTAACATTTATAGAATGCTTACTATGTGCCAGGCATTGTGCTAACTGTTTCACACTGTTGCTTTCATTTCATCCTTATAACATTCATGGGAGGTGGGTGCTATTATCATCTCCACTTTATGGATGAGAAAAGTGAGGCAGACAGAGGTTAAGTGACTTGCCCAGGTCACACAGCAAGTATCTGAGAATAGATTAGAACTTGAGTCTTCCCACTCCAAGCCCCCAGTTCTATCCACTGAACCACCTAGCTCCTGGAGAGACAGACTGTCTTTTGTGTTTCTTCTATTTGTTTTCCCCCCACTTAGCACAGTGCTTGGCATATAAAAAAGCACTTAACTCAGTGCTTGGTCACTGACAGAGGCACTGGGTGAGCTCTTTAGAATAATTCTTTCAGTCCAAATAAACAAAAACAGACTGGCCTAGGCACAGAGGGAGACCTACTTCTAAAGCTGGCTAAGGGCTTGCTGTCTCTTCTTCCTTTCCCAAACTTCTGGCAAGCTGCTGACTTTGATGTCATTTGGCTTATGAGACTGTTGGCTTTGGAGCTAGGAACAGCTGGGTTCAGGTGTCACCACTGATACAGAGTGTCTCAATGGCCCTGGAGATATCATTTAATCTTATATCCCCCAAGAAAGTTTCTAAGGTCATTGGTTGCAGGGAATGTGTCAGGAAGCATGGGGGCCGGGGGTGAGGGACTCTACACCAAGGAATTTCTAGGTCTTATTCAAAGAAAAAGGGAAACAATAAGACCTACTTTGCAGGTGATATGAGAGCCCAATGACATCTTATAAAGCCTAAAGAACTATATAAATGGTGAGCTATTGTTACTATAGTCCAAAAATCCTGACTCCATGTCGGTGTTTACAGGTTACATTCTGATGTGTTCCCTACATGCATTTTCTTTCATGGTTTTGTTAGTGTACACACACACACACACACACACACACACAAACACACACCTGCTTGGATGGAATTAGTGAGGATTTTTCATTCTCTTCTGCTTGTCCCCTTGAGGAGGCCTCCACACCTCATTCATTCAGCAAATGTGATGAATTTCAATTGTGGTCTCTGGTCAGAAGGAGTTCCTGGCAGCTGCACAGAGCAGCATAATCGAATTATTAAGAGGCGAAAGCATCCAGAAGCTTGTGTCTGCTTTCCACTTACTCATTGTGATCTAAGGCAGGCTAACTCAGTTCCCTTCAGGAGTTCCTGCCTTGGTCTTTTGCTGACTTCTGATTGGAAACCCTGGCTCTTGTGGATCCTGAGATGGAGGTTTTACAAGTATTTATTCTGGGACCCTATGAGATAGACAGCTCAATGAAGCCTGATGGAGACAATAAGTGATTTAATGAGTTAAAGAATTAAAAATAAAGAAATAAGTAAACTCGAGCTTTCCCTTCCTGTATTTGATTTTTCCCCTATTTTTTAAATGGCTTCCTTCCCCTCTTTCTGAATACTCTACAATCTAGGGTGCAGGTCATCCAAATATGGGTGGCTCCTTCTTAACATGGCAACAGCTTTTGTGCCAGCACAAATTCCGGGACCACATTCCACTATTCGAGGCAACCTGGTGGAACAGTGACTAGAGGTTTGGGCTTTGAATCATGAAAACCTCCGTTTGGAACTTCCTCAGAAACTCCCTCCATCTGTGACGTTGGCCAAGTCACTTAACCTGTCTCTCGGCCTTTGTGTTCTCGTGGTGATGATAACTCTCAAAGCTGTCATTCATCTCAAAGGAAATGATATGGGTCAAACAATTTGAAAATGAGAAAGCACCACAGAAATGTTAATCATGGCTGTCACTCAGAAAGTTTCAGCGGTCAATTCCCAAGCATATGCTAAGCAATAACTTTGTGCCAGGCACCATACAAAGCTCCAGTGATACAAAGAAAAAACAAAACAAACGAGACTTGCCTCAGACCTTCACGGTGTTTTCATTCTCCTGGATGGAAGGCTGAGTGAGGGATCATCATCGTCTTTTCTCCCACACTCCCCTCTCATCACTGAGGAGGAGGCATCTTTATTCCTCACTAAGGCTAATGCATTTCTTCCCATCTTCTCCAGGACCTTGCGCCTCTGCCTTCAGAAACAATGTTAATACTTTGACTGAATGTCATTGGGCCCATGAATAAATCTGAATGTGGAATCCCTCAGTTAAGGCATAAGAAGTACTGGAAAAGAGAAAGTACTTGGCCAAGATCTCTTATCACATAAACAGCAAAAGAGCAAGAGGAACTCAAAGCTCTTATCTAATTAGTCCCTATTAGGTCACACTCTCTGCCCTGCAGTAGCTATAAAAAGGGACCTTTTATGTTCAGAGAATGTGAATATTGGGACATCTCTGAGAGCTGAGCAAACCTGATACTGGAAGAAAGTTCCAGGTGAGATGCTGGTTTCCCAAGGTCATGGTCATTCATTCTTCACAGAGAATGGCAGGAGAGCAGCTACTAGAAACTCTACACGAACAGGCTCACTTTCAGATTTATTATGGAGGAAGGCAAATTTCCGAAAATGTGTAACTGGACCAGATTCTGCCTCTTCTGCTGCGCCCCACCATATGATCATTGAAAACATGATTGTTGTCCATTCCTTTGCAGATGAGTTTGACTCTTTGTGACCCCATTTGGGCTTTTCTTGGCAAAGATCCTGGAGCAGTTTGCCATTTCCTTATCCAGCTCATTTTACAGATGAGAAAACCGAGGCAAACAGAGTTAAAAGACTTTCCCAGTGTCACACAGCTAGTAAGTGTCTGAAGGCAAATTTGAACACAGAAAGATTAGTCGTCCTGACTTCAGGCACTCTGTGTACAACGGCACCCCCTGGTGCCCATTTAAAATATGGTGATTCCGATTATACCTGAGTTAAGTCTCCCCCAGCTCCTCCCATGCCTCTTCACCCTTAATCAGGAAAAGCTAGGCGCGGGTGGGGGAAGGAAGCATGCTTGAGGCTGAGAGGTCTCTGCCCTCTCTGTACCCTGGATCTGCACATTCTTGACGGGCATTTTATGAGGAAGGAGAAGGAAGAGGCTTGATCAGGTCCTATGAAGGGTATGGATGTGGGCACAGGCTAAGTCTGCCAGATTCAATATTTGGTGGTTCCTGTGTCAGGGACAGAAAGAAATGCAGACATGGCACAGAACAGACGTAAGGGATGGGGAGGCCCAGCTTAGGCATGCGGCCCAATGGAAAGCCCTTGTCACTGCCCATTGCCCGTTCCTCTGATCTAAAGGAATGTGCCCCCAAAGAAGCATCCAAGTATGACACCTCTCCATTTTTAGATGTTGGCATTTCCAAAGTCTGGGAAATTAAGGTTTTTGGAAAAGAATTTTCAAAGCCAGAATCCTGGGTCCAAAACATAGAATGCTGGGCTATTCTAGCATTAATGGTCTATGAGATAACTGGGCAAATGCTTATAGTCTCCATGAATGTTTTTTCTCATTTTATTCTTGTTTGAAGAAAGGCTCTGATAACTGGGGGCTGGGGTGGGAGGAGGAACCAAATACAACACTGCACAAATCATTGAAGTTGGGGTCAGAAAGCCTGAGGTTGAACCCTTATTCAGCTAATGACTACCTGTGTCACCTTGGTTGAGTCACAAATGTTCTGCGCCTCCATTTCCTGGTCTTTAACATGTGGACATCAGTCTACGTCAGGAATATTTCCTGGCCACCCCCACCCCCACCGCTACTTTGGCAGCAGTTTGGTGAAGTCTCTGGACCTCTCATCAGAATAATATGGTGATATGAAGACAACCATGTTTACAGGGTTACTAAGGAAACCACTTATACTGAAATACAATTATATACCCATAGCTACAGCTCTATAAAATTGAACTAGATAGAGGTATAGAAAAGCACAAGACATGGAGCCCAAGAGAAGAATCTTGGAACAAAATGACTTCAAATGTCTCTTTTGGTTCTAAATTTTGTGATTCTTGAGGTGCCCTGATACAATGAATAGAGAGCTGCCCTGGCAGCCAGGAAGCCCTGCATGCAGGCCCACCTTGGACACCTCCTGGCTCTCTGCATATGGCCAAGCCACTGAATCTCTGAGTGTTCTGCACAACTCTCTAAGAGAACAAGTTGCAGAGTGTGCCAACCTGAATTAGGAGAAGGTACTTCTGGATCTAGGAGTTCCTGCTCTCAATGAAGTAACAGACTTTACTCTGGAAGCAGACAGAACAAGTGTAATCTCTCTTTCACATGACTTGCCCCACAAGAACTGGAAGATAGCTTTCACATCTACCCTTCCTTCTCTCCTCCAGGCCAAACATTCCCAGATCCTCCAAGTGATCTGAATATATCAAGGTCTTCTACATACTTCACCATTGTGATTGAACTCCTCAGAATATGATCAAGACTGTTATCATCATTCCCACTAGTCCAGGTAGGGTTGGACCAAGTCAGAGACCAACAAGACAATCAGTCAAATGGTCATTAAAATGTTAATAACAATTGCCACTTCTATGGAAATTGAAAAAATTTAAAGGACACGTGTGTGTGTGTATAGTCTCATTTCTTTCTCATAACCAGCCTTTGAGATTAATACGAGATATACTGTTGTTTCCATTTTATAACTGAGGTTACTTTCCACTCTGGCATGCTGCCTCTGAGAAGGAAAAGAGAAGGAATTTCAAAGATGAAACACTTTGGAACAGACCTAAATACTACTACCTTAGAATAGAATACTGCATATATAAGGGAGAAAGATGAGAGAGAGAGACAGAGAGAGAGAGAGAGAGCGAGAGAGAGAGAGAGAGAGAGAGAGAGAGAGAGAGAGAGAGAGAATCTGGGATAGCCAGGAACTAAATCAACACTTTTCACTACAGCTGGGTGAAGTGTGATTTATTTCTTTTACAAAGGCCACTTTCTTCTTTTCAGTTTCTCAGAAGTGTGTAGGAGGGTAATTAACAACACTAAATTATCTGGAAATAAAATCCAGTCCACTAGTGTACAATGGTAGAGTATTATTATAAGTATATATGACATATATGATAAATGTTCTATTGCTAGCTATCTTTCCATCTATCCGTCTGATTGTGTTTATGTATATGTGTATATACATTCATTATATATATATATGTATATATATATATATATATAGAGAGAGAGAGAGAGAGATGTTTTTGAGTATAAATTATAAATAAATAAAAGTCTGCAGGGCACACTCATTCTTCATCAAGCTAAAAAGAGCACTGACTAGATAGTTGCATGATAATGAGCTTCCTATATATGACTTGGACTTTGTCCTATGATCATTGCTCTTGGAAGAAATATTAAATGATAACAATACAGGCTATTCATTAATTTTAAATAAGCTAACTCCTTAGGCCATGGAATGAGGTCAACTTGCTTACCCAAAGTCAAAAAGAGGAACTCCTTAATTACTTTGGTTTACTTGAAGCCAGAAATGCACTCATTCACCAACTCCCATGTATTTCTTTCAACTGTTTGCTGACTTAAGTCTGAGATTGTGGTCTCCTAAACTTAATCTCCTTGCCTTGAGGCTTTTATTTGGGTTACCTTTGAAGTCTCTGGGAGTTATAACACTTTGAGCTGCTATAAATCATTTATTCTTTGGTGTGAATGAGCTGTTGAACCCATTTGCAAAGCTGGCTTGGATGGTGAGAGAATATGAGGCCACAGGCTGCTGGCTGGTGGGGGAAGGGAAGGCACATCCCTGGGAGGAGAGAACCACTACATTAAATTTGACTCTGAAGTTTAATTTTTCCAATTTCCAATTTTTCAAGTCCTCATCCTCCCTCTAGGTAGACATACTTTTGTTTAATAGGCATATATTTTAGAAATTATTTAGTGCTCTCATCTGGATTTATGTATCTTACCATCAAGGAGTTACAGGGCATCCATAGAGCCATGGTAACCACTTAATAGGGCTGTCACAGCCATGTGATCACTTCATTTTTTTTCTCTGCCAATGTTGGGTACACTTTTATTGGTGAATGAAAGTGAAATAAGATTTGATCAATAGCTTAGGTTAATAATCACCATTAATGTGGCTCCAGGACACTGTACATACCATGCCCTTTGGGCACACTACCAAGCTCTCTGAGTTGAATGGGAAAGGAGGCCTCTAGCCTGATTGTTAAATCTCTGCCCATAGTTTTCCTTAAGCCTTCAAAATAATCCAAAATTTAAATGCTTGAATATGCATAAACTAGATCAGCATGACCACAAAAGAAATTACAGGATGTTGTGAGATCATACGAGATGGGGAACACCTCCCCTTGGGGGGGGGGAAGGAAGGATCAAGGAACATAGGAAGGAACAGCAGTAGTTGAGCTGGGTGTTGAAGGTGGCTAGGATTTATGAATGAAAGTGGGGAGGGTGTATATTTCAGGAACTGGGAAGATGCATAGCACATAGAATTGGGAATCTAGAATGAATTGGGGGAGGGGGATAGGGACTATCTTTTCTGTAGCATAGAGAACATGAGGAAAAGAGGATGGGACAAGGCTGAGAAAAATAGATGGTTTCTAGATTGTGCAGAGCCTTCGATGCCAGGTTAATACAAATGAACCTTTATTTCCTTGGTAATGGGAAATCAGGAAAAAAGATTTCTGAACAGAGGAGCAATCTGATCAATAAACGGGGAAGGTCCATCTGATAGCTATGTGGTGAATGGGCAGGCAAGGAGCTTGTGAGACTGGGTACAGTGTAGGCAAGATCAGTGAGGAAGCTACTGAAATCTCCCACACAGTAGGTAAGGAGGACTGGGCCTGGCATGGTATAAAGGAGTCCAGATACCCATCCTGCATCATACTATCTCTACATTATGTGCCTTTGCATTGACCATCACCCATGCCTGCAAAACCCTCCTTCCTCTCCTCTTCCTCCTAGCTTTCCTGGCTTCCTAGAAGACTCAGTTCAAATCCCAGCTGATGCATGAGAATACCCCCAAAGTCAATGGAAGATTCCTTAAAGAACAGACACTGGGGGAAAGGGAATGAGTGAGCACAGGCTACTTTCGAGGACCTGAGCTCAGATCTGGCCTCAGGACTTGCTAGCCACATTACCCTGGGAAAGTCACCTAACCTCTATTTGCCTCAGTTTCCTCATCCGTAAAGTGAGTTGGAGAAGGAAGTAGAAAGCTGCTACAGTATCTTTGCCAAGAAAATCCCAAACAGGGTCACAAAGAATCAAACACAACTGAAAAATGGACAACAACAAATGTATGTAGTTATTTGTATGTTTTCTGCCCTATTCAACTATGAACTCCTTGCTAGCATGGACTGACTCTCTCTCTCTCTCTCTCTCTCTCTCTCTCTCCATAGATATAGATATAGATATTTATTTACTACATTTGTTGATTGAATAACTGAGATGGAAACAAAAGGCACTTGGCAAGTGATTTAATGAGTGAGGTCAAGAAGAGGCTGGGTCAAAGAGATGCCTTTAGAATTTTTTTTCTGATTATCTATGCCACTCTCCACCTCCATGTCTAACCCCAACCTCAGCCAGCTAAAAATTCTTAAAGGGGAACAATTACATTAATCTTCAGTCTTATATCCCCAAGGCCTTAGCTAGCATAGGCACTTATACGATGTTTATCAAATGATACTCAGAATGACTGAGGATTACTAGGATTGGTGTTAAATAACATGCTTGTTGATCAGTCAACATTTAATTAATAGCTAGTGTTCACTCCAGATGTTTGCACTGGATAGAATTGCCTAGCCCGTGAATTAGGCAGCAAGCTTTGGAGAAGAATTATATGATAATGGAATTAGATTTTTCCTTTTTCTCCTTTCAAAAAATAGTTCCTATGAATTTGCTCACCTGATTTTCAATCAAAGCAGATCTGAAAGGTGGCAAAGACCATTAAAAATCATTAGGTAGAAAGCCAACCTATTTGTCCCGGCTATTTTACTTTTGCATTCAAAGATTTGTTCTTTCTATTTGGTTTGATCTGGATAAATTCAGTGAATCTAATGAGGAAAGATAAATCTTGCTTCTCCTTTTATAGGCTTAAAGTGGCAGTCACTCAGGCTGCCATTCAGACTCTCCATGGTCACTCTTGAGTTCACACTGGTCATGAATTCTCTATGGAAACATAGACTTCCTGTGCCCCTGATCCAAAGACAAACTCATTGCCTGGAAAAATCAAGAGCTTACCATTGCAAATCCTTAGGAGAGAACTGGCTGCTACTTGAAAATGGTGCATAGCTCCTCAGAGCCACGGTAAGATTCAGCAGATACTCACAAGACAGATACCCCTTGTGGTAAGTGAAGAAAACCTCAGAAAGATGAAAACATCTGTTGTAACTAGCTGATGAGAGTCCTTTCCTGAGGGTCAGCCTGCAAGGGTCAGCCTTATAAAAGCCTCATGTTAAATCCCTCATGGATCAAGCTTCTTTTCTGCTTTCTTACTACACTGAGCTCTGCTAGGAGCCAGACATAGCAGAAGGAAAAGGGATATTGAGAAACAAGGTCAAGACACTTAAAACATATTTTAGATCTTAGTGTATGATCATAGATAGACTTAAGAGTGGAAGTCAATCAATTGGTATTTTTAAGTACTTACTATGTGCTTGGCACTATACTAAATTCTAGGGTACAATGGAATGGAAAATTTTGCCTGAAAGTAACAAATTTAAACCTGTCACATTGCACAAATATTATTTTAAAAATGTTTGAATCAAATGAGAGAGAGACAAAGAAACAGAGAGATGGATGGAGAGAGAAAGAGAGAGAGAGAGAGAGAGAGAGAGAGAGAGAGAGATAAAGTACACACAGAGAGAGACAGAGACAGAGAGTTAAAGAGTCTCAGAGTGAAAGACAGAATGAGAATGGGAAGCCTAACCATCTGCAGTAAACTTCTGGTTCTTCTCACTGTCCACCTTTACAGTGTAACACTGATCATTTTACAGCAAGTCGTTTGGACTCCAACAGTGTCTTTATTAGCCTAAATTCCAAGATCAAAAGATGATTTTTTTAACTGTTTGTTTCTCCCAATCACAGAGAAATGATGTTGGCTAGCTCCCTTAGGCCTCAAAGCCTCGGCATCAAGGGCCTGCCCTCTCCTTGCGTTGATTCACACCTGACCGAATGTGAGATATCAGAAAGCTGAAAGTCCTCCCTTGTTTACTCCTTCCCTAAGCAACCTCACACTCAGAAGTCCCCCAAAATCATCAAGGAGAATCATTTGCAAGATCTGAGAAGTGAGGTTATTATCTGTGCCTCAAGCATTTCTGTGACTTTTCTTGCATCTATACTTCTCCTCGTTGTGTGTGTGTGTGTGTGTGTGTGTGTTTGTGTTTACATATTTTCTGCATCCCATGCCCAGCTTCTGTCTCTAACATTGTTGATGAAGAGGCAGGGAAAGATCCACTGTCACTGCCTCCCTCACTCTCTCTGTGCTGAGGCATGCCAAGGCTCCTCACTGACATCCCAGGCTAATAACTCCAGGCAGTATTTGCAGAAAGTAACAAGAAACTCATAGCAAACACTGATAGTCATTTAGGACCTTGTAATGAGCTTGTGAATCTCCACAAGGATATCGAAGGTTAGATGCTAAACAGAGATTTCAGCCTGGCGGGGTATGAAAGGCAGGGGGGTGGGGTTGGAAGAAGCTTGTGAGGATGGTTTCCAGTCAGGAAAATCTGCCAATGGATGCCAGCTAGTGGTGTGGACTTGCTAAAGTCAGCTAGCCCCTCTCAGCCTCAATTTCTTCATCTATAAAATGAGGATTCTAATAGCATGGCTATCTGTTGGAAGTAGGAATGGGATAAGGTACCCAAAGCCCTTTGGAATCCTTAGAGCATGACATCAACACCAGCTGGAATCATAGAAAAGAAATTCTTTGAAATTTCTACAAATCATTGTTGACAATAACAGCTCTGCTCATAACAGCAACATTTCTTCTCTCCCAGTCTTCTGATTGCACAAGACTAGGCATGGGGGAACTCAGATTCCTATTCCCCAAATGATAACTATATAACCAGAAATTCAACTAAATAAATGTTTCTGGGGCACTCACGCTCAGACAGACACTATGCTGGTGCTGAGGAAAGAAAAACAGAACTGAGACATCCCTGATCTCAGGGAGCTAACCTATTAAGTGAGATAGAATGTCCACTGGTAAACACCATTGCACAATTCAACACAATAATGAATCCAGAATCTCACTGACATGGGTATTCCTTTCCAGAATGCAGATTGCAGCCCACCAGTGCCTGCCCATCCTGTGACACTCTAGTCCATATCTTCCAATGAGTCTCATCAAGGGGGCCATTGAAAATTTTGGAAGCCTTTTTCACTTTTCTCCTGATACATCAAAGCAAAAGTCTCACCACATGACCAGGGTATCTTAACTTGCTGCAATATAATTATTTCTTAATGTCTTTTATTCCAGTTTTTCTTCAGAGGTACAAATTGGTGATAAGTTGAGGGCTGCTCACATCCGCCATGCATTTCTCAAGTGCCCTTCATGAGACATTCATTCTCAGTTCTTCAGAGACTGCAACATACTATATCCCACTGTCAGACAGCAACGATAGAATGGCAGCATCAGAATAATCAGCCTTTGTTTCTGGGAATAGCTGAAGGTCATTAAGGGGGATTTGCATTTTCTAAAGGACAATTCAGCTTGCTCTCAGAACTTCAGGCCCAACTTGCAGCTGATTTGCACCATGTGTCCTAGATATATAAACTCTTTATGTTATCCTTCCATATGGATGTCATATTCTGAGCAGGAGGCATTCTTCATCCATTTGGTCTTTTCTGTATGGATTGGCAGGCCAAAGTCTCTTGAGTAGTGACAGATATCATCTAGTAGACCCAGGAATGCTATTGGGTTTGATTCCAAGTACAATCTGCCATCAGCAAACAGGAGGAGCTAGAAAATTTCCTTCTTTATGGGCACAGAATCCCTTTCATCTGAATCTCTACTACAGTGGTGAATATCTATGGTGAGCATGTGCCTATCTCTAGATTTTATTCTTTGACTGACGTCAGTTCATGATCAGAGGGTCATTGAACAAGAAAGAGAACATTTCTCTTGTTTTGTTTTCTTCAGAATAATCTTAAATGAGTTGAATGTATGCGTGGGATCCCACTTATTAAAAGAGGGCTTCTCACATCACTTGCTTTTGGTCATGACCAAGAAACAAGCATGGTCTGCATTTCTATGCTCTAAGAGGATCATGGGCATGCCTCCTGCACCTCATCACCGTGCCTACCATCTATGGGATTATTTTTTTGTTTTACTATGACTGCGATATGACACAGAACAAAGGGGAAAGGATTTAGATTTAGGAGTGTGGGCTTGTCGGGTTCTCAGGCACATGTGACGCTTCCCAGAATCTACACAATGGGCCATGACACCTTTCTGTTCATGACATTGTTGAGATCTGGACACCTCCATATCTCACAAAGGCAGGTAGGTATTGTAGTAGAGCTCAGGGCCTGGATGAAGGAAGAGCTGAGTTCAGATATAGCCCCAGACACTTACCAGCTTACCACACCAGTGTGACTCTAGGCAAGTCACTTAACCCTGTTTTGCCTCACTTTCCTCATCTGTAAAATGAGTCAGAGAAAGAAATGCCAAACCACTCTAGTATCTTTGCCAAGAAAATCCTAAAAGAGGTCAACAAGAGTCAGATACAACTGAAATTACTGAACAAAAATGAATATCTTACAGACTATAAGTTCCCATTTGGAAGCTGAGCAGACTGTGCTTGGCTCTCTTCAAAGATCTTCTCATTCCATATCCTTTCAAGAAGAAAAAGATAAGGAAATTAAAGGTTTCTTGAGGGCAAAGCCTATTCCGTCTGTATCTTTTCATGTCTAGTACAGTATCTAGCACACAGTAGGCAATGGATATTTGTTAAAAACAAAGCTGGAAACAAATTAAATATTCATTGATTGGAATAGATGCTCACAAACACATGTGCATGATGATGCTGAAATGTGACCAGGGCCCCGCGAGATGCGAAGAAGTCAGAGCTGTATGGGAAGATGTAGGAAACAGTGTGAAATGAACTAGAGCCAAGAAGACAATCCCATAATGATGACACCAATGGAAACTGAAAGGAAAACAAGCCACCAAGAACCTCCAGAAACTCAGCCATTTAGAGGAAATGAAACAGTGCAAAGGCAAATGGCACTGAGGGTCAGAAACATTGCACACACAGAGTGTTTGCTAGAGAGCTTGGCTAAAAAGTTCTTTGTACTTCTTTCTTACTTTACAGGTCTCTTGGAAAGGAATGCAAAGCTTATGTTGAAAAATGAAAATACCACACATACACACACACACACACACACACACACACACACGCACGCACACCCCTGAAGGGAATAAAGAAAACCAGGAGGAGGTCTCAGTGCTTTCGGATGCTGTCTCCTCTATGTCCCCCACCCACAGCTGGAGATATCTTCTTGCTATGACAGGAACGATGGGTTCAAATGATAGATTGTACCAAAATGTTGGGCTGTTAAGAAAATACCACCCACACCCATATGTGCTGGCTGCTTCTTCTCTGCCACTTGTGGAAGATCCCAATCCCCCTTTCCACCCTCACCCCCACCAGGGGTCAGCACATCAAACTTGAATAGTTTTACTTTGTCTATAGAGTACAAAAATAAAAAAAAATACCAGGAGATAGATCATTAATCCTTCCATTTTAATGCCTTACCAATCTAGAAGAAATGAGATTCATTTAGACTTTGAAGTTTTAAAAGCGCTTTATATCCAGTATTGCATTGGAATCAATACATCAATCCACGTGGATTTATTAGGCGCAGACAATGTATTGGGCATTGGTTTAAATGCTGAGGATACAAACATGGTAATGAAACAGATTCTTCCTTCAAAGAGTTTTGAATCTATTGGAGACATCTCACAACAACCTTGTGAGGTAGCTTATGGAGGGTATTATTATCACTTTATTACAGATGGTGAAACTGAGGCCCAGCAAGGTTATGGAACCTTCTTATGCTCATATAGCTCGTATGGGTCAGAGATGAGATTTTAAGGCAGGTGAGCCTGCAGATAGCAGGGCCAGCACTCTATCCACTGCAGTATTTTGATGAGCATTTCATTATGTAAAAACAATGAATATTTTAAGTGAAAAAATCAGTACTTCAATTTTAAAAAATACTGTCTTTCTTTGTAGTTTTAAGAGTATTTGAAAAGAAGGCAGCAACAATCTTTGGAGTCATACTGAACCTCCACACACACACATATACGTATATATGTATCTGTGTTTCTGTATATAAATATATACAGATACACACATGTAAATGGAGAGAGACAGACAGAGAGAGAGAGAGAGAGAGAGAGAGAGAGAGAGAGAGAGAGAGAGAGAGAGAGAGAGAGAGGCAGAGAGACAGAGAGAAACAGAGAGGGAGCATATATATGAGTCTGGGAACACGAGTTTGGCATTCTTTGAGACAGATTTATGCTCTCATCCAAAATTCTTAGAGGTTTAAACCATCGCATAGGTATGAAAGGCAAGAAGAGCCTTAGTTAAGCCTCTTCAGCTCCAGAACATGGAATTGACTCCTCAGAAATGATCTCCACTCTAGCAAGACAGTAAGTTATGATAAGCAATCTAAGAAAAGCCAATTGGTTCTAAGGTCAAAGGTCCATAATGAAGGCAGGAATCCAGGCAGACAGCCAGATAAGGGTATCAAGGGAAATGAGGCCAGTAATCATCACATAAAACTTGTTAAATTTTTTTTAATACGAATCACTAAAAATACCTAACCTTTGACAATAAATTCCTCGAACAACAGATTGCGCATCTTAATTAAAAAGAAACAAGAAAGCATTCCCCTAAGTTCTCACAAAAGCAAAGCATGTTAAAGCTGAAAATATTTTTATCAAATTAGCATTTAGAACTATATTCCCCCTCCATTTCCAAATGTCATTGAAGTGGAAATGCGAGAGCAATGGATTATGACTTCACAGTGAACAATTCACAAATCTGTTCAGTGACACCCACTTCAACAATGAACAGCCCATGTCTGGTGATGAGTGAGTCTGCAGCCAGCCCCAACTAAAGCTACTCCTTCCCTGGCAGCTAGAGTGACTTTGGGAGAGCATGCTTCACCAATGGACAGATGTGAGGTGGTGGGGCTACTTCTATCCCAAAGGGGCTGCCGGGACATTTGAAGCCCATGAGCCAGATGGTGGTGTGCACACAAAGACATGAGTTATATGGTCACAGCATGGGAGAGCTATGAATTTTGGCAGCCCTCCAAATCAAGCCACACCTGAGCAGACACCCTGTCCTGGCATCTGTGACAAGGTCACTCTTTGACAAAATGTGAAGCAGATGCTTTATGGGGGCTTCTTTCTCTTTTGTTCAATTTTCCAGTATGTCAATTAACTAGCATTTATTAAACACCAACTTTGTGTCAGGCCCTAGGCTGGTGATATAAAGCCAAAAATGAAAATAGGCCCTGCCCTCAAGGAGGGTCCATTCTGGCTGGGTAAGATAAGTATATCAATCAACCACCAAACATTTCTAAAGGCTCTAAAATGTGTTAGATGCTTTGCATACAAAGAAAACAGTAAAACAGTCCCTGCCCTCACGGGGTACACACACACACACACACACACACACACACACACACACACATACATTTTACATAAACATAGACATGTGTAAACACATAGTCAAGTGGAAAGCAGGGTTTGGGATGTGCAAGTTGTTGTGGAGGTTAAAGTACCAGCTATGGCCACTGATTGAACATAAAATGTGAAGGAGAATGAATAGGTCAAGATAATGCTGACGTTACAAACATGGGAGACTAGAAGAATAGATAATAGGATGATACATTTATAGCTAGAAGGGACCTTAGAAGTTAGCAAGGTCAAATCTCTAATTTTACAGATAGGGAAACTGAGGTATGGAGAAGTTAAATGACTATGATACAGAGCGAGAAAAAGTCTTTTTTTGGACTATCAACCTAGATATTTCTTATTCCACATCCAGCTTTCTATCCCTTAGAGAGAAGTTTTGAAGGTAAATAGAATGAGTTTTATTTTGCATATGGTGAGTTTGGAAGTCCAAAAACCAGAGCTGGTGAAGCTGGACTCATGTATGTAAGAAATAAAATATTATGATAATCCTTGATGTCTATATGGTCTTTGAATAATTGCAAAGCATATGACATACATTGTTTCTTCAGTTTTACAATGACTCTATGAAGTAGGTATTCCAAGTATAGCTATCTTCATTTTATAGATGAGAAATGTAGTATCCAAAGGACCAAGTGATTGGGGTATAGCCACATAACTAGTTTAGTATCAGAGGGAGGATTGGAACTCAAATCTTCTGACTTCAATGTGAGCACTACATCCCCTATGCAGTGAGCCCTCTACTGTACACATACTCCACAGTGAGCCAATGTAAAAGGACTCATAGGATGTCAGCCTGGTTCTAGGCAATGAAGTAAGGCTGGTCATACTTGCCACATGCCATTGGCCAGACCGTGGGCTTTAGAGTAATACTAGGGGGAGGGATGTAGACTTGCCTGGCACAAAAATCCAGTTGCCCCAACCCAGTTATGTCCCACATAGGTGCAAAGATGTTTCTCAGCAGGTGGACTATAGAATGGTGAACTATTTGGCCATAGCAGTTTTATAAGACAGGCTTCTAGAGCTCAGAGAAATTGAAACTTGTGTCTTTGAAGCTGATAGCCAGCCACAAGAAAATCCCAGAGCTTAAATTTAGGACTCTGATAAACCTTGCCTCTTTGGAAAGCTCAGGGAAGAAATGCTGCTGGGAACCTGAGCTCTGCATAAAGCTGGGGCATAGTCTCTCTAAATTTCCAGATGGCATTTAGCCATTCAGGTAAGAAATCTTTCTATAAGGCATCAGACACATCCCTTCCTTCACAAATGTGAGGGGATCTAACACATTTGGACTTTGTCTTGATGCCTCCAGGTTATGATGATGAAGGGAAGCTCTCATCCTGGGTCTTTAGCCATGCCCTGATAGCTGATTAATGGATTTGAGATCATTTGACACAACCCAGACAGCTACACTTTGTGAATCCTGCCTTCTGTTTTTGCAATATTTAATTTCTGTCTAGAAAGAGTCCTAAGTTTGTGGTTCGAAGGCCTACAGCCAAATTCCAACCATTCTACATCCAGTCTAATTTTGGCAGAGTCAATTTACCTCCATAGCTCTCAGTTTCCTTATACGTAAAATGTGTTTCTTACAACGCATCAGCTGTCACTTATCCATTCAGTCACTGTGCTTGCCTCCAGCAAAGTATCCCACTTTTAAAATCCCCTATGTTGATAACCAGCCTTCTTAGAACTATGCACAAAATAGAAGTAAATTGGTCCTGAGGTGGGTCAGAGGGTCCTCCTCTGAGAAAGGTGCTTGAATTTTATCCCATGGACTCTGAAACATCTATTTTTTGTTAGCACAAAGGCTTCCCCCCTTTATTTTCTGTTGTAGGCTTTGTTCCAGGTAGGCCCAGCTGCCAAGTGGCTGACTTCCAGAGAGGTAAGGCAATCGTCTGTTCTGTCCCTGTATAACTCAGATATGTAGTTTCTTAATGTGTAAAAGGAATTCCTTTCCCTCTTGAAATGTCAAATTTCCTCAATGTATCCAGCAGACTAAGATGGGAATTTGCATTTCTATAGAATTTTGTGCCCCAAGGGATCTCCAAATATCTGCACAAGCTCTGAAGAGCCATTCCTTCTCCCCAGTGAGGCAGAGTGATTTCTGGGGTGAACATTTGGCAAAGACTCAGCATTTTCAGGAAAATCCTGCTATGTGAGGTCTCTGATAAATTAATAAAGGAAAAGAGAATCCAATTAGTGAGTTCCTTGATGCAACGCCTTGAGTATATGATTCTCTAGCTGCAAGTCATGATCATTTTAGAATACCTCATAAACCCAGTTATGATCGGTTAAAAGATGGTGTCTACCATATTACCCAATTAGAGCAAGAGATCCTGATGCTAACAATTCTTTCATGTGGGGTAAATTTTGCTGAAGATTCAGGAAGAAGAAGACAGTCTTCCCAGGGTACAGAGTATAAGCCATTCCCTTGTGGCACATCACTGACCCCATGGTTAGAGGTAAGAACATGTGATGAGAATGAGGGGTGGATCAGGCCCTAGGAGAGAGGAGCCAATGTAAAAGGACTCACAGGATGTCAGCCTAGTTCTAGGCAATGAAGTAAGGCTGGTCATACATGCCACATGGCATGGGCCAGACCATGGGCTTTAGAGTAATACTTGGAGGAGGGATGTAGACTTGCCTGGCACAAAAATCCAGTTGCCCCAACCCAGTTATGTCCTATGTAGGTGCAGAGATGTTTCTCAGCAGGTGGACTATAGAATGGTGAACTATTTGGCCATAGCAGTCTTATTAGACAGGCTTCTAGAGCTCAGAGAAATTGAAACTCGTGTCTTTGAAGCTGATAGCCAGCCACAAGAAAACCCCAGCTGTTCAAGATACAGTTAGTCCTTTATTGTTCTGCTTTCCATTTTATAATATCATCCATAACTCAGCACTCTCTCTGTCCATGATATTCCCTTGGTACCGACACTGATACCATTTTCCTGTTTTGGGGAATCATTTGCAGGTTCTTCATTTTGGTGGTTTGTGTAACGTGTGTACGTCGAAAAGTCTACTTTATTGGATGTCACCAAAGCTGCAAAAAATAGTGACTTTATTCTTGTTCAGCCAAAGGCATTAGATATGCAAGGAAGAGTCAGATGGACCAATGAAAAGGGAATTTAGTCAATAAACAAATCAGTGCCTTCCTTCTTGAGAAGCAAGATGAAAGCTGATGAAGATGAAGCATCTCAGTGATTTCAGGGGGGCAAAATCAGCCCAATGGTCTTCGCATTCTACCCAACATAAAAGGGTCTGGTATTACATTGATATTTGCTTTGGAACAATAGACACCAACTGTCAAAGAGGACAGTTGATAAGCTCATTGGGGGGAGGGGTGCAGCTCTGCAGTCCTTTCTAGTTTGAATTTTTAAACCTGTATTAAGGGGAAAGTGACAGCAAGATGAATTACACAATTCTCAAGGTTTGCTTTTTTTTAGATATATGTTCTACTTGGAATAGGATATAGAAACACTAAACCAATTTAAAAAACCAGAAAAACATAGAACAGCTGCTTATATATCACTGTTAAAAAAGAAATTCATGAATTTAGCTTAGTATAAGATGTTTTCATGTAAAGTAAGCATCACAAGCATTTATTTTTCCCTATTATGAAAAGATGGGGCAGCTGGGTGGCCCAGTAGATAGAGTGCAGGGCCTGGAGTCAGGAAGATCTGACTTCAAATCTGGCCTCAGACACTTACTAGCTGTGTGACTCTGGACGAGTCACTTCACCCTGCTTGCCTCAGTTTCCTCACATGCAAAATGAGCTAGAAAAGGACATGAAAAGCCATTTCAGTATCTCTGCCAAGAAAACCCCAAGTAGGGTCATAAAGAGTCAGACACAACTGAAATGACTGAACAACAAGAACAAATTGTGAAATGTCTGCTCTCTGGAATCACATAGGATAGCCTGCATATAGCTCTCCCATGCTTAAGCCC
Source organism: Phalanger gymnotis (assembly GCA_028646595.1). Lineage (NCBI taxonomy): Eukaryota > Metazoa > Chordata > Mammalia > Diprotodontia > Phalangeridae > Phalanger > Phalanger gymnotis. The sequence goes on along the minus strand of CM053626.1, from coordinate 4,235,766 downwards.
TACCATAACCAAGTATCTGAATTAACCAGCAGTTCAAAGTGTGCATGTTTGTGCATGTGTGTATGTGTGCACATTTGTGTACATGTGCAGATGTGTGTGTGTGTGTGTGTGTGTGTGTGTGTG
>CM053626.1:4150388-4235143 GCA_028646595.1 Phalanger gymnotis | reverse complement strand
TTGCGCTGCCTCTCGTCGCTTCCACAGAGTGCCGTCCTGAGTCGGGAGGCCTGGGGATCTGCGCTGGTTTCGGGTGCCCGGCTTTCTCCCAGCCTGTCTCCCACGTGGGTTTTCCGGCCAGCTGCTTCTGCTTTGGTCCCATCTGGGGCAGCTCCGCATGTCGAGTGCTCTCCTAGCCTACAGATTCGTTCCTTCAGCCTTTCAGATTCTCCCAGCTGGGAAATTTGCCCCACTCAGACTGTTTGCAATTTCTAACTCTCTCAAATCTGCTCAGATTCACTTTTTTATATGAATCCAACAGAACTTGTGAGAGAGCTCTGCCAAGACGCTGTTTTCATGCGGCCATTTTGGCTCCGCCCCCACTAATGATCTCTTAATTGCCAAATATACTGGCATTTTCTTGAAACTCATCCTTAACCTCAAATGCTAGCTGTGTGACACTGGACAAGTCACTGGACCTCTGTTTGCCTCTGTTCCCTCAACTACGAAATGGGAACACCAATAGTACGTACTTCCTAGGGTTGCTGTATTAGGTGAGAAGATATTTGTAAAGTGCTTAGCACAGTGCCTGATAAGCAGTAGGTGCTAAATACAGATTTCTTCCCCAACCCTCTTCTAGCTTCTTGACCACTCTTCAGTCTTCGATTCTGCCAATCACCATCTTCTCGTGGCTACTCTCTTCTCTCAAGGTTTTGGTGACACTCCTCTCTCCTGGCCCTCCTTCTATTTGTCTGGCCATTCTTCCATCTCCTTTGGTGAATCTTTAATCAGGCTGTTCCCACTAACTCTAAGTGGCCCATGGGTCCCCATTCTAGCTCCTTTTCTTTTGCCTCTATATTTCAACTGGTGATGTTTTCAGCTCACACAGATTCAATGATCATTTCTTTGATTCACAAATCTAGTTATCAAGCCTTAATTTCTCTTTCTTAACCCCCAGATATCCTACTGCCTATTGGATATCTCAAATGAGATGCACCATAGATATCTTAAAATCAACATGTTTAAAATGGAACTGATTATCTTCCTCCCCCCAAAAAAATCTTCCCCTCTTGCTAACTTCTTTATGCCTGTTGAGGGCAAGCTCTTTCCCTGGAGACTCCCAAAGTAGCTGTCATCCTCTACTGCTCACTCTGTCTCATTCCCATATTCAGTCTCTAGCAGATACTCCCTCTCTCCTGACACAACCACAGTCCTGGTGTAGGCCAGGATTCATTCACATTTGCCCTTTAGCAGTGGCCTGTTGGTTGGTTTCTCTTCAGAAATCTCTGCCCACTGCTGTCCATCTTCCACTCACCTGTCAAAGTGACCTTCCTACAGTGCAAGCCTAAAAATGTCACTTCTGAACTCAATCTAATCCAGGGACTCCTTATCACCTCCAGAAGCAAATATTACATTCTCTGCTTGGCATTCAGTCTTTCATAACTTCCCTAAGCCCAGAGCCATCCAATCTTCCAAAAAATTCTTTAGTACCCCTCTCCTGGACTGTGACACACGCACACCATTACTACTCCTGCCTTCTCACTATTCCTCCCTTTTCTGCGTCTTCTGGGGGCTTTCACTGGCTGTTCCCCCATGCTTGGAATGTTCTCTCCATTTGTCTCTGTGCCTCAGCTCTTCTAGTTTCTTTCAGGTTCCAACTAAAATGGCCCCTTCTACAGAAAGCCTCTCCTCATCCCTCTCAATTCTGGTTCCTTTTCTCCGTTGAATTATCTCTGATTTATCCTACACATATATGGCTGGGACACAATAATTTGCATGTTGTCTCTGCCATTAGATGGTGAGCTCTTTGTGGACAGGCCTGTCTTCTGCCTTTTCTCATATCCCCAGTGCTTAGTGTAGTGCCTGGCACATAGTAGGTGCTCAATACATGTTTATTGACTGACCAATATAGCAATCTAATATTGAACTTTCATTAATCCCATTAAGGTTTGTAAAGTATTTTACATTCTAATCTCATTTCAATGAAGGATTGAGAGAGCCTTTGTTAGATATATTTACTATGTGCCAAGTACTCCAAGGCCCATATCACCGCTGACTTTGTTTACTATGTCTATGATAAAAATCACAGTGGTGTGGATGGGATGGAGCCATGGAGGTGAATTGATGGAGTGGAAGAGCCCTTGGGAGGGGGCGTAATTAAGACATGAGGTGAAGAGGGTTAGTAACAAAGTGAGGCCAGTAGGAACAGGGGAGGAAGGGTAAAGCTGAGCTAGATGCTAAAAGACTGGGAAATAAAATGGATATGAAGAATGAAGGAAAGTGGCAAGGTGGATTGTGTGTTGGGCAGTTTTACTCAACGGGATGACCATCCCTCCTGCTCAAAATGATGACACCTTCTTGGTCTTATTTCCTGAATTATTAACCTAGTGCCTGCTATTTCAGGCACACAATAAATACTTTCTGATTTCAGTAGCTAATCAATTTTGTAGTGTTGATTCTTTTGGAAATTTCCAGGCAACATGAATTTAACTGCAGTCAGCAATACACATAGTGACTGGGCTTGTGAATACCTTTATTATTTTTTTTCCAGAGCTATAATTTCTCAGTCTTTCCCCAGGGCCCATTCCCGCTCAATGCCATTTGCATCCACCTCCCCATAAGGCCAATGGAAACTCTGTGGAGGCTTCTGAGGACCTGGGCCCACTCCCTCAGCTTTGCTCCAGCTCCCTGGCTTCAGCAGCTTGGCTTGGCTTACCATCATTGCTACTTATTCCAATTCAACTTTTATCTTAACACTTGTCAAGAAAATTCATACTGTATGTTAATTAGCCAGGAATTACCATGGCATATGAAAAGTGCGTCCCACTTAAAGAAATTAAGGGTAAGAGCTTATCAAAAGAGAAGAACCAAGATGGGAAGCATCAACTATGCTCGGTGCTTTGCTTATACCTTCAGATGGCTTGTTGCAGGACTCCTTGAAGGAGGCGGGGCTCCTGAAGTGACCATAGATTTAGATGCTTGTTGGCAGACCACTACTGCTGGAAAGAGAAATCCAGATATCCAGAATAAGGAAGAACTTTAAAGGACCATCAAAGATCATCTAATCAAGTACATCCTTTTATAGAGGAAGGAAAGAAATGAGCATTTATTAAGCTTTCATTATGTTCCAGGCACTGTGCTAAGCAAAATATCTCATCTGATAAGCTAAACAACCCTGGGACACAGGTGCCATTATGATCCCCCTTTTACAGTTGTGGAAACTGAGACTAACAGAGCTGAAGTGACTTACCCAGGTCACATAGCTAGGAAGTATCTGAGGATAGATTTGAACTCACTTCTTCCTGACTCCTGCCCCAGTGATTTGTCTGCTAAGACCCCTGCCTCAGAGAAGGAAGCTGAGTTTCCCAGAGAGGAAGGGATTTGTTATCAATAGTAAAGGCAGGACTAGAAACTTTAAGCAAGTCGCTTCATTCCCTTGAAATGAGGGGGATGGGCTGTATGGACTAATGACTGTGATGGTCCCTTCCAGCTCTAAAGCTGTTGTTAGCCTATGGTCTCATTGAGTCCCTGACAGCCTGAGTCATGGCTGACAATGTTTGCTTTGGTTCTGTTGCCCCACCAGAAACTGGTTTCCTACTTAAACCTTTTAGCCAAGGCATGAAGGGCTCCTGACAATTTCGTCTCAATCAGAAGGAAAGGCAGCACATCCCTGAGCTTAGGACAGAAGTCCAGGGGACTTCACTTGAACTCATCAGCTCCCTTGGTTGATACACCTTCTTGGTCCACACAGAGAATGGAAGATCTGGGAGTATAGAAAAGTCCAGAAGCCACAATTTGCTTCTTCTCGTTCTGAGCCCCATAGGAGAGGTCTAATTTTCTCTTCTTTACAAAAGAATTCATTAAGCAATAAGTATGAAGAACATTTTAATGCTTTATCATATGGAAATATGGTAAAGACTTTAAAAACTCACTATTGGTATCACCATCTTACCAAAGACAGTTGTCTCCTTTGCTGTGTACATCTCTGCATAAAACTTCGATGAAAATTTAAGAAACCAAGGGCCAGGATTTGGGGAGAATGAATTATGAGCAGATATGAATTGATTTAGGAAATTGTAACACATTTTCAAAGGCCACTACTGGACACAGCACCGGCGGGGGGGGAACTACGGAATCTCAAAATCCCACAACATAGTCAAAGGACTTTGGAGAAGGTCAAATACAACCCCCTTAGCCAACCTGACCAAGAAGATTTTCTTTAAAGCTCTCTCAGTATATTTGAAATTGACTCATGACCTTTCCCCCAGTCTTAAAAGCAACTTTAAAAAGTAGGCACTGAAAAGGTCCTTAAAGCACAGTGAAGCTGTTACTTGTCTGAAGTCACACAGCTATTCAGTGCCAGAGCCAGAGGTAGAAGCCAGCTTTTCTGACTGGTGCTTGGGGGAAATCTGCATTACAGTTTTAACATCTCAACTCTTTAAAGAAATCTGGTTGACCCGAGCCAGTTAAATTTGCTGAAGCAATACCATGTCTCATTGGACTATCTACAGTATTTTCTTAAAGAAGTGATGACTCACCACAACTATCATATTTTTGAAGCCTTTTCCTTATTTTTTTAGGTTGGTGCTAGTTTGAACATTGTCCTAAGCCATACCAGATAGAAGGCATCTATGCTATTCAAATAAAAGAGACTCCACATTTTTTTTAAATAACACACTCTACTATCTATTAAAATAATATATTAATATTCGTTGGTTCTAACAAGGCATCCATTGTTCCTAAGCTAATGAATTCTTGGGCTGTGTTAAGAAACGTACATAGGAGCATGATGGGAGGAGGTAGGGATAACTTCCAGGACAATGTAAGTGATAATCCCACTGAATTCTGCCCTTGCCAGGCATTATTTGGAGTATCGTTTCCAGTTCTGCTTTTCAGTTCCAGTCATGGTTTAAGAAAGATATTGATGTGGAAAATATCTGAAAGCAGGTGAATAGGAGGTGAAGGCCCTTCGCTACATGGTATATGAAAATCAGCTGAAGGAAATGGGTTCAATTGACCTGAAGAAAAGAAGATTCAGGGGGCATTTTGGGGCTTTCTTCAAAGGTTGAAGGGCCATCCTGCTAAAGAACAGTCAGACTGTAGAGAACAGAATAAGGAGCTTTGAGAAAAAGTCGTGAAGAGGTCAATTTAGGCTCAATTACAGGAAAATAGACCCTTTGTTCTGGAGCAGTCCAAGTATGGAATGGACAGGCTCTGGATATGGAGAGCTCCTTATGATCAGAGGTCTTCAGGAAGAAGTCAGATGACTGTTTGCCATAGAGGGGATTCCTTTCATGCATTTCTAGGACCTAATTGCTCCAGAGGTCCATTTTAACCCTCAGATCCTGTGATTCTGTGATTGTGAGCAAGTTATTCAGAAATCACAACTCCCTTCCTACTTTTCCAGCAAGGGTACACTCTTCCTGTTCTGATCTTGAGGCCAAAACACAGCCTTTCATTTTCCATCTAACTTTTCACACACTTGAAATCCATTATCAAATTTCATCTGTGTCTTCTCAAGTTAAGTAGTTCTGTTTTCTCCCACCTTTGCTGAAAGAATTTTTTTCTGTTGCTGATCTCTGCTGAATACTCACCAATATTCTCCTTGAATCTACTTGTGAAGTAACAAAAATCAAAACATGGACCTGTGGTTGGGAACAAAAGACTAAATATGATTCCGATTTGTTCCCACATGATCATAGATCTAAAGTTGGAAAGGATTGCAGAGGACATTGAGTGCAACCATCTGATTTTACATATATGGAAAGTGAGGTCAAGAGGTGGAATTATCTACTCAAAGTTCCAAATGGAGCAAGCAGCAGAGGTGGCATTTGGAGGAGTCCCCCTCACTCTGAAGACATTCATTGTTCTATTGGGTTTTGTCTCCAAGGGTAACAGGAGGAAAGTGTGGAACCCACAGAAGTGGGATTGAAACTAAGGTGTTCCCTAGACTTTACTGTGCTGTCTCTTGGCACCAGGGACTACAGTGAATGGAGTCAGGAAGACTGTAATGTAAATCTAGCCTCAGACACAAACTTAGCTGTGGGACCCTGGGCATTCCATTTAACCTCTGTCTGCCATATTTTGTCATCTGCAAAATGGAAATGCTAATAATAACAACACCTACATCCCAAAGCTCTTGTGAGGATCAAAGGATATAATGTTTGTAAAGTGCAACTTAGCACAGAGCCTGGCACACAGTTGGTGCTTAATAAATGCTTTTTTCTTTCCCTCTCCTTTCCTTCCTTTTATTATACTTCTTGTTTTTCTTTTTAGAATAATTCTTTCTATGCTTATCCCCAAGAACCTCCCCCCCCCAAAAAAATGAGGGAGACCTTTAAAAAATATGCTATATCTTTAAAAATCACTGACTTGGAATGCTGGAAGCCACTTTGAGATGAGCTACTTCAATCTATTAATTTCACAGTGAAGAAACTGAAGTACAGCGAAGAGAAGAGAATTGCCTGTGACCACATGGGCAGTCAGAGCTCAAGCTGGCATTGAATCCCAGGCCTTTTAAGGCCGCTGCTTTTTTTGCTACAAAACAAGGGAGACCTAAGATTACATCCATATTTGGGGTAGATCTGGACTGCCTGAACTCTCTTCCACTGAGGTAAAGAGATTTCAAAACCTTCTTGGTCTAGACATCCCATACCCACGTCTGAGTCCTCCCACTACCCAGGTGCCATGTTAGAAATACTGACATATCCTAAACAAAGGCTTCTTGTTCTCTATAGTCAGACTGCTCCTAAAAGTATCCTGGTTGTAAAGGTTTGACTAAAATGAAAAAGCTATTAAAGCCCCTCCCCCCCTGCCCTGACTGGAAGTTCTCCTTAACAGGTGATTTGTGCAAAGGCCATGATCATTTCTGTAAAACAAGGTCTGCTACCCCTCCTCTAAGTATCCATGCTAATGATAACAACATATACTACTGCTACTGCTACTACTACTTCTGCTACTACCACTACTACTACTACTATGGCTATGACTAAGACTATGATTACTACTACTACTACTACTCTAGTACTACTACGAGTACTACTACTACAACCGACAGCAACAACGACAAAACAACACATGTACTAATAGTAACACTTATTTAGCACTTAGGTCTGGCTTAATAATCTTCAACTCTCTGTCTCAGGTACTACAAGTATCATCAATTCCATTTAATGGCAGGAAAAACTGGGGCTCAAAGAGTTTAAATGACATACCCAAGGATGCATGACTCTTCAAGGTCTAAAATGAGATGTATCTCAATTCTCTGTAACTCCAAAACTAGCACCTGACCTACCTACATTTCATATTGAGTCATTTATGAATCTGGTGATTATTCAGTTCTCTCGGTGTCTTTCATCTATGGCCTTAGCAAAGTTGTTTCCCTAAGATAACAGAATAACAGAGATTAAGTCACAAGTATCCTCATGGTACCTTCTGCACAGAAACTGTTGGAAAACTCTATCCACATGTGGCCTGAAGATGCTTCCCTGAAGGTAGAAGTAGGCTCAGAGGAGTAGCCACAGAGCTGGCTAAGTCAAAAGAAGCACTCACCTGGAGAAACTGGAATTTTGCAAATGTTCATGTGCCTTACTGAGGCACTCTATAAGTTGAGCAAGAGACCCTAAAAAGTTTTTTTTAATTGTGTGCCCCATCAGTAAATACACACAAACACAAATATATACAAATACACATATATACAAGTATACATACCTATGTATACATACAGACATACATGTTTATGTGTTCACATATATGTATGTATGCATGTGTATAATGTATACAACTAGTGCACCAATATATTTAGCAGAATACAAAATATACAAAAATAAATTTTACAAGGGGTGGGATAAATTGAGCAGTATTTTAATCTTACCTTATTTTTAGTGTTATGAAGCCTTTTTTATTCTCTCACTAAGATTTTTATCCATAATAATGTTTTTGTTAGATTAGTATGTGCATATTGTCCATTATTGTTGAAACTCATGGATAACAATTGGGGACAGAACAAGACCAAGATTGAATTTCAATCCAGTTTATTGCAATACTTCAGTATCTGTCACAACTTATCCAAATCAAGAAACACATCAATGGCAACACTTAATATAGCACATTCGATCCACTGATCATGCAATTTTCCCCCTTCCTTTACAACTAGAAAATTCCCATCTTTTCTGATGTCAATCAATTATTCTTGCGAACTGATCAGAAGCCGTCATATCTCAATCTAGATGTAGCAACACACAAATAGGTCACAAAACTAACTAAAATCTTGATTTGAAAAATGTTTAGACATTCCAAATGTGTGAGCATGCAGATATGAGATTTTTAAATAGATAACAAACTTACATTGTTTATGGCAATGAGTCTTTAGATTTTAAATATCTTGTTAGTGATGATGGATTCAGAATCTCATTACCGAATATTTCAAGGCACAATGTATGGTTCAGGCAGAGGTCATCACCAGTGAGAGTGGACGTAAATGTATATCTTCAATAACCATCATAATTTCAAATTCACATCAGATCTTGCCAGATTGTCATTGGTTTGGGGTTTAAGTGCCTCAAAAGATATGAGATGAACAAATCTAAAGCGATCTCCACTCCAATCATTCATATGGACTATTTGTGCCCAACTTGTGGTAGAGCCTTCCAAACTCATATTGTTGTGATCAGCCACAGTCAAACACATTGTACCTTGACCTCAACATAGTGATGTCATGGTGGTCCTTTATGAGAATGAAGGAGAACAACTGACCAACCAATGTGGCTGACCAAGAGCACCTCCTGCTAATATTAGAAATAGCATACCTTTCATAATCTTGCTGATTATGCAGGCTCACATTATTAGTATAATCTTCCATCCACTGCTTCTTTGCAGGCATCTGTTTAAGCTACTTGTCAAATTGGCGAAGGTTAATTAAACTAAGGTTCCATCACATAATCCAAAAATCCACACCCTCTGATTGCTAACAGCTAGGCTATTCTCAATGACCCCATATTGCTCTGCTAACAATTCCTGTGCTTGCCTTTCCCTTGATGCCACTGCCCATAAAACGGAAGCTTCCCCAGTGCAAAGATTGACCTGCTTTTGTATCTGACTCCTCAGCACCCAGCAGATCTTCTCATATGGTGGGCACTTAATAAGTATTGTTCGATTGCTATGGAAGGATAGCAGCATTCAAAATTTTTTAAATAATACAGAAAGACAAACTCCTATTTTCCTCAATATTAACAATATCAACAATGTTATTTTTGGCCAAAAAGACCTACTATGATTTTAGCCTGCATAAACATTAATATTGTATCCAGAAAGGAGGGAGTGATTAGCACTGCTGCACTATGAACTGGTTAAATTAAAACCGAGTTTGGGGATCATTGGCTCATAGATCTACACCTGGAAACACCTCTAAGGCCATCTAGCCCAACTGCTTCATTTTCTACCTGATGAAATTAAGAATATTCAGTGACCTGCCCAAGGTCATAGAGGTAGGAAGAGCCTGATACTTCCTCCTAAGTTCTGGCATGTCTTAATTTATGAGGTAGTGAGCTGCTCATCACTGGAGGTGTGTTCTTACCATCAAATAATTAGGGCTACGTCTCAAATCAAGATTTTCAAATCAAGAAAAGATTCACAGAGAAAGTTTGTTATGAAGTTGGACAGTTCCTTTTCTTTCCAGGTTAAAGTAAGGGATTCTTGCAGCAGGCAGGAGGTTGAGAAGCATGATTTCAAAGGTCCATCCAAAAGCGAAATCCCATTTGTGAATTATTTATCTTAAAACAGTGACTATAGACTTCACTGGAAATAGCACCAATCATATACTACCAAAGGGGTTAACGACAAAATAAGAAAACATGTCTTCCCAGAACATCCAATGCAAAATCTTTTGTGGTAACATATGAGAAATAATGTCGGTGCCCCACATTTCAGGGATAGCAGAACAAATTGTGATGCATGAAAGCAGTGGACTTTTAGTACACCATATAATGCAAACATTTAAAAGAATTCAGGAAACAAGATTTTTATGACCTGCTGCAGACTGAGATAAGAAACAAGAGAACAATAGATTGCATTCCTTAGTAATGTGTTCAGAAATGGCTGTCATGCAGATGACAATGATGTCAAAATAAAAATGATGATGATGATGATGATGATAAAGATGGAGAGCATGTTAATGATGCCTACCTGTTCTGGAGTGTGGAACAGTAAGGTCAACAGACTAGAGCATGGTGGTTATAAAGTCAGAGCTATTAGCTCATCAATTCAATTTATGAAGATAAAGACTGTCCCTAATGGCTTCACATGGGACTAGACTTCACTAGCCACATCACAAAGATATACTATTTGTGCCAAGGAGAGGATGGAGAGGAAGGGAGTGAATTACTTAGTTAATGTCAATTATCACTCTTGAAGGAAGAATTCACAGGGCTTGTCCTATTGTTGTGGAATATTCCTTACCCAAGGAACATAGACTTTATAGCAAGGAGTCCTATTCAGTGAGGCTACCAGGCTCATATTTGAGCCCTTCCTTCCTAATACCATGAGAGAGCTCCTCCAAAGAAACTCAGGAAGTGCTTCCTCAGAGAAACCACCCAAGAAGACCGGATTTGAAGTGAGAAGTACTGGTTTCCAATCTCGGCTCTGCCCCATGACACTCAGTTGACCATGGGCAGGACATTTCAACTCTCTGAGCCTCACAGGTATTTAACACTAACTCAGATTCTCATTTGTTCCTAGTCCATCTTCCATTGTTTTTTTTTTTTAAATAAACCCATTTTTAAGCATTAGGGTAACAGGACAGAAATCAAAATATTTCTATAATGTTGACATATCAAAAGAATTGGGGAAGAATCACAACTCATTTCCAGGGACTAAGTCTACACTGAGGTCAGCAGACTTTTGGGAAAACTCACTTCAAAGGTAGGTAGTTGTGCCTCAGGCTATATTAAGATCATTTCTATTAAATCAGTGAGAAAGCTCTGGCATTGTATGCTTTATTTCTCCATCTGTGCTTTTCAACAACTTCACAGCAAATTTAGGCTTTAAACCCCAACAGACACTAAATCTCAACCTCTCACCAAAAGAAAAAAAAATCTTAGGGGAACATTTTACACAAATTAAAAAATAAAACAGCGTTGACAATTAAGTAAACTAGCAGTCCAACTAAGGACAAACAATGAGGAGAGATGCCCAGACTCTTCCTTTTTAAATCAACAGAAGGATCATTTTTTTTTTTCCAGTAGGACCAATCCCAAGCCCTCTAAGGCTCAGCCATCAAGTGGCTTTTATCAATTGGTTTTTCACTTGGAAGGTACGAGAACAGGAAGTATCAACAACAGAACACATTTAAACAAAGCAAAAAAAGTGTGGGGGGGCGGGAAAGACAGATAGAACAAAGGGAGAGGGAATGTACATATAAATATAACAATAACAACAACATAAGTTGGCACTTTTCAAAATATTTCATATTGGCCTAGATAAGAAAGGGACTGGACCTGTCATTGGCCACTATAGGGAACTCCCAGATGAGGGAACTCCTTCCACCAATGCAGGTTTGAAGCTTCTGTGTGACTTGTGGTGTTAGAGAGATTTCCAGAGCACTGAAATATCAAGTCCACCACCCAATGTCACCTGGCGAATCCATAGCAAAAATGGGATGTAAATCAACATCATACTGGACTCAAAATCAACCATTTGATGGATGGATATCTTGCCCTGGGTTGCCCTAAGAGGGACTCAAAATCTGTACACAGCCTGTCCTTTGCCTGACCAAGACAGTCTCCTTCCATGGCCACCTCCACTCAGGATCTGCTCAGCTCAGAAATGTTCAGGATGGCAATGATGGCCACAGTTTGTGTAACTGTTCCTAGCTTCACAAGACAGTGCCAGCAACCTCCACTGATTGACCCTGGGCCACTTCACTTCTCTGCTGACATGTGAGGAATGGGAAGGCACTCTAACAGAGGTCACCGCCAGATAACCAGAATTCAAGACCTGGTTCTCACAAGCCACCTGAGAGGGAAATCTCTCTAATATGTATGACATACTTCCCTGACTAATTAACCTGAGGATACCAAATGATGACTTCACTTTCATTAGGACTTAGGGGCAGCATTATTAAAGAATGGGGCCAACAACCCTGCTTTATTTGTAGGAATAGGGAAACTCCAGAGTACTCTATGTTATCCTGTTCCTAGGTGCCACAAGCATAATAATGAATTCACTTCCCTCTAAATATGAAGCAGGCCGACAGGAACTCTTGTTGAGGGGCAAAGGAACTAAAGTTAAAAGACAGATTTGACCTAAAAGAACTCCTGCTCTGCTGACTGGGTGGAGCTGGACACAAAAGGCCAGAGTGAGGGGAACAGTACGCCCAAGGAACTGGGTGTTCCTGGATCATGCTGCTCACTAACTATGGTATAGCCCAGTATAGATCGCATACTCAAGAGTATCCCACAACCCTGGGCAGGCTTCATCTGTGCACTGAAATATTATAATTAAAATTTCAACTTGCTTTTCTGAGATCAAGTCCAGAAAACATTGACCAACGTAAAGCCACTTCCCAACTACAGGTGCTGTCCCTCTCAATGTGAAGTGAATTCAAAACATCAGGAATTCAATCTATGCTCCGAGTAACTGCCACATGAAAATTGAAAATAAAATATGATTAATGTTTTATAGAATTTCAGAGCTAAAAGAAAAGTAATATAGCACGGGGCGGGGGAATGAGAGTTCTGGCATCAGAATACTTGGATTCAAATCTTGACTTTGTCATAGGATTCGTTCAAAGTCAGGAAAGTCACTTTGCTTCTTTGAGCCTCAGTTTCTCATCTAGAAAATGAAGTGATTAGATTAGATGGCCTTTGAGGTCCTTCTCAGCTTGGCATAGGCATAGGCATAAGAGCCTATGCCCTATAAAGATATTTGCTACAATCTTGTTCTATAGTGGATGAAACTAAAGTTCAGAGAATGAAATATGGTTGCACAATTATCAAGTAAAAGACCAAGGCCTCCTGTGAGAAAAACATCTATAGATGATTAAAATGACCCATGTACTCAGCATGTGTTGGGAGTCTGGTATGACAGCCAAGTAGGCTGATCTGAGTTGAGACTGTGTTAAAAGAGAAATTGTATCCAGAACAAAGGAGTGGATGAGCTCAGTGTCCTCTGCCTTGGTCTAGAGAGTATTGGCTTCAGCTCTAGGCACCACTTTTCACAAAGTAAGATATCCAGGAGCAAATCCAACATTTGGTGCTGGAGAGGTGAATCAGAAGCCATGCCATAGCTAGAGGAGCTGAAGCTGATTAACCTGCAGAAGGGAAGACTAGAAAGAGGCAGTGGTGCTGAGGCACTATCTGACTATATTTTAGGAAGTGCCAAGTAGAGGAAGGACTCCTTCCCCAGCTTTGACCAAGATCATTTCAGAAAGCATATTTTTAGCTCAAGATAAGGAGACCTCTCCGCCAATGAGAGGTATCCACAAATAGAACAGGTGGCTGCTGCATAAGGTAGACAATTCTTCGGTGCTAAAGGCCTTCCAGCAGAACTTGCGTGAGCTCTCATTGGGAAGGTTATTGGGGCCATCCTCAGTCAGCTGTAGACTAGCTTTGGTGGCCTCCGAGTTCTTCCAGATCATGACATTATGGAATTCCAGCCTTCTGTGGAACCAGGTGACCTGATTCACAGCCTAGCACCTTCTGACAATATCAACCTTTTCCATTTTGGTTTGCTTGCTTTGGAAGAAGATTAGTATGAAGGTGAGATTTCACTTGGGAGCCTGCAGCTGGTGAGTTTCTTGTTTACACTCAGTGTGTCAGTCAACCCAATTTGTGGGAGGCTACTTTTAAACATAAAAGGACAATGTCAACAGCACATACCGTATACTAAAGGCCGCATTCGGAGAAAAATGGAAATTGGATGCTGCCTATGAGAAGAGATCTCAAATTACAGTTTTTGCACTAAAAATAATTTGTCACACATTTCTAGTTGGGCTGACACTATTCCTTGAAGAAAAGTCTTCTGTGCTTTGCCCCTCTCCTTTGAAGGTATACGGTCTCAACACACAACAGAATCTCCTGTTCTTTACTCTGACATTGAAACATCAAAAGAAGGAATGCAAATATAAACCTTCTAGAAAGAAATTAATGCTTACATTCTAAGAGTTTGTATCAATTCTGTTCATGAAAATATGCAAAGTATAAGTTGTCATGTTGGAAGTTGATTTGGAATTATGCAAATAAAGTGAATAAAATGTCTGTACCCTTTGACTCAGAGTTCCACTATTAGATATACACCCCAAGGAGGTCATTGATGAAAAAATGAAGTTCCCACATACACAAAAATGCTTGCAGTAGCACATTTTTGTTGTAGGAAAAAATAAATATTGTAGATGCCTATTGACTGAGGAAAGACTAAACAAATTGTGGTATAGGTGTGTAATGAAATATAACTGTTCTATAAGAAATTGTGAAGATGACAAATACAGAAGACCATGTGCTTACTCAAACTGATGCAAAGTTCAAATAAAGAAAACAATATTCACAACAATTCCAAGAATTTCAATGGAAAATACAACTAGCACAAAACAATTAAAAAATGAATGTCACAATGAATAAACATAGTACCAAGAAGAGACGTGAGAAGACACCTCCCACTGCTCCTTTATGGAGTAAAGGGGAACAGAATATATTTTCATATAATATGTATGGATGGATGGATGGATGGATGATAGATAGGTAGATAGATAGATAGATAGATAGATAGATAGATAGATAGATAGATGTTTTACTGATTTTTTCTCTCTTCCTCCTTTTTTCTATTAAAATATTATTTTTATTTGAGATAGTTCTCTGGGAGGGGAAGGGATATAGGAGCAAATTTATGCCCCGTAAAAATATTTTAAGATCACATATTATATGCTATTCTCTTCACATAACTA
This sequence comes from Phalanger gymnotis, assembly GCA_028646595.1. Lineage (NCBI taxonomy): Eukaryota > Metazoa > Chordata > Mammalia > Diprotodontia > Phalangeridae > Phalanger > Phalanger gymnotis. The sequence continues at coordinate 4,220,229 of CM053626.1, read as the reverse complement.
TCTGCCTCTCAAATTCTAATTCATAGTAAGATTCCTCTTCAGGTTTCCCTTATTCGATATGAAGTGCTCAGTGACCCATTAAAGACACAGTGAGGGTGAGGGGTGGGGAAGGGAAAGAAGAAAGGAAAGAAAGAATAAACCACCCAAACACAGTAGCTCTGCCTTACCGCAGAAAAATATGGTGACATTAAGCAAATGGAGATTTGTGAGCCAACTAAGCTGTGCAAAATCTCAGGAGCAGCAATAGCGGTTAGGAGACAGACAGCTTCATCATGCTGGGAGAAATTAGATTTATACCTGCAATCTCGAGGAACAGATTGCATTATGAAAATCACAGGATGAAATGAATTCATACACAAGACTGAAGCCCAACAAACATCGGTTCTAGTGCTGGCTGTCCCACTCAGGGAATTTGTTAACTGCATTCTGGGTCTGCACCTTTGTTCCTGATCCCTGAGGCCATCGGAAGCTTAATCTCTGAATGCAGAGTATGTCACAAAATGTCCAGTGGAATTCTACCCAGAGAGAGAAGAATTTTGTGTCAATGCAGCCTCTTCCTCTCAATTCAATAAATATCACACACACACACACACACACACACACACACACACAAACACACACACACGCATACATGCACACACACATGCACACACACGTGCACACACATACACACACATACATGCGCACACACATGCACGTGCATGCCGCCAAGACTTACTACAAACTGGGGGGACTTGAATTTTTTTTTCCAAATCTGTTTTCAACGTCTACTCCATGTGTAGCCCTCGTGCTTTGCACAAATAGGTACTTAATAAACAAGTACTGACTTACTAGGGTCAGAAGACATCTTGCAGTTCTAAAGGTACAATTTCCCCATTCACAGACAAAGAAACTGAGAACCCACGAACAAAAGGAATATGCTTAAGGTCAGAAGGGTAATAAATGACACAGACAACTTTCAAAGTCAACCTGGACATTCTCCATTTTACCATATTGACTCCAAATAATACCTGTCGCAACCAGTATTTCCCCCCAAAGCAATTGGTGTTAAGTGACTTACTCAGGGTCACACCGCTAGTAAGTGTCAGGTAAGTGTCTAAGGCCACATTTGAACTCAGGTCCTCCGGACTCCAGAGCCAGTACTCTATTCACTGCTCCACCTTCTCGCTGGCATATTGAATCCCAGACAACAGACTTACAATACATCCTAGGACCTCAGAGGAGTCAGTTTCCTCATCTGTCAGAGGGAAACAATGACCCCTGCCCTACCTGTCCATGGGGTTCCTATGAGGAGCAAAGGTATATTCACGCAAAAATTTTCTGTGGAAACGTGGTCATGAGCTCTTGAAAAGAGAGCTTATGAAGATGCATATTCAGGCTCCTATGCATTGTACCAAAGGTTGCAAAGTTGTGGCAGAATTTCCAAAATTTTATTTTTTTTCCTATTTAGTTAGTATTTACATATACAATCATATCTTAAGTAGAGAAAGAAGGGGAGAGTTATCTAGTGCCCACTCATTATGGTCCCAGACATTCTCACTGTCCTGTGTACATGAAAATCTCTCTCAACCACCCTTCTCCCAGGCCTACAGAAAAAGAAAAAAAAGAAAGAAGAAAAAGGAGTATTTGCTACTTAAATGTCTTATTGGCATCTAAGTATCCTCCTGAACTTGGCATGTGGGTGTTCCCAAGGTTTGGTCCTGGCCCTCTGCTCTTTTCTCTTCACATTCTCTCCCTTCATGATCTCATTCCCTCCCATGGGTTCAATTATCTCTTCTCTGCAGATGATTCCCCATCCATATGACGAATCCTCACCTCTCCCTTGAGCACCAGGTCTGTATTTCTAACTGCCTCTGAGATTTCTTCACTGCCAATCCTACCAATAGCTCAAAATCAACAGGTCTAACAGGAAAGTCATCCTCTTTACCCCTCAATCCTTTTTTTTCTCCCACAAAGCAAAAGTGGTATCTTCCTGTCCTGAAGACAGGAAGATATGAGTTCAAATCCCAATTCAGAAATGTCCTGGATGTGTGAAGTCAACGGTTTCATCTTTCGTACAATTTGGATGATAAGAGCACATGCCTCACAAATACTAGTGAAGAGCAAGCAAGATAATGTTCTTGTGAATCCTAAAGCTCTACAGAAATTATTAGTAGTATTACTGCACCATTTTCTCCTTCCTAATTTTCCTAACCTTGATGTAATTAACTCTAACTTCTTCTTCCCCCTACAATTCAAATTCACGTGTCTCTCCATATACTAAGCATGCATCCTTTCCTCTGCTCCACTTCTGCTTCCACTGAAATGTCCTGATTCAATAGCTGATTACATGTTTCTATCGTTAACCATTAAAATAAACTCCAGATTTATCTTTTCACCACCCATTTCTCTAGTTTCCCCTCCATGCTCCACACTGTTGTCTCGGTCTTGATCCCACTGAAGATACATCGGTGATTCAATCACATTTCTATCCAAAGATTTTCACTGGTTCCCTATCACTTTCAGGTAAAGCATGAACTTTGGTATCTGAAGACTGTTTATAATTCTGCTCCAACAATCTCATCAGATCTTTTCCCGTATTACTTCACTTTGTGCACAGGTTACAGATAACCTGGCCAAACTGGAGCTCTCTGTCTCCATTCTTGTTTTCCTTTTGCTCAGATTCATGACTTTACTCAGAAAACTCTCTACTCCTAAATTGGCAATCTATACCCTCTCTTCCTTCAAGGCCAATCCTTTTTCATGTAAGTGTCTCACAACTGTCTTACATCTCCTCTATGTCCTGTCTACAGCTTGTTTTAGTTTTTGTTTTTGTTTTTGCATGTTATCTCCCTTGTTAGGATATGAGATCTTTGGGAGCAGTGATTTGTTTTTTTTTTTCTTTCTCTGTAGGCAAATAAAATAAATAAAATAGTGCCTGGTACATAGTAGGTACTTAATTAATGATTATTGAATGGCTGAGACCCCATTATCATGATACCTCTTCCATGGAGCCTTACTTAGCCCCAAATCCAAGTGAATATTATCTCCCTCCAACCTTACCCCACTTTTTCTCTTCAAGAAGACCTAGGTCTTTATCTGGCAAGACCAGTGATAAGCAGGTTAGAATGCTCCACCCCTTCCAACCTTCTTGGGAAGGCACAGAAACAAATTTTGTTCTTGTAGAGAAGTGAAATAAGGGGGGTAGGTAATCACTCTCTAAGCAAGAGGGTGAAAAAAATCTTTCCATTTTCCCTGCCAACTTGTGCTCCAGACCAGAAATATTGGCTTCATACCCTAGATACCCAATGGAGTCCTGCTGCAGTACTAAGTCTTCATGGAGAGGATCCGTGGCCTAGTAGCTGACAGGGGGTGAGGGATGGGGGGGGGAGAGAAGCTGTCATTTAATGTAGCTGTAACCCCATATTAAAGATCTTTGCATATTAGCATGGAAAAAGCCCCATTCCAGATAAACGGGAAAGAACTCTGGCAATTGATGCATAGATCCAAGTTCCTATAGACCTCAGAGTCTGGTGTAATGCATCTCAGTCCATAAACAAGAGACCAAAGAACTTCTGAATGGAGAGATTCTGGGAATTATAATTAAACAGGGGAATCAAAATGGAATAAGTTAGTAGCACCAAAAGCTGCCATTTTATTCCTATATTTCACAGGTCCAGCTTAAAATTCATTTCTGGGCAAAACTATAGCAATCAACAACCCCCATAAGAGACTGGCAATCCTGAATAAGTTTTAGGTGGATTAAGATCATTAGCAGTATAGCCATGTGAGGATATCAGATGAGTATATTCAAGAGACTAACAGAGCCCTCACAGATCTTAGCGAAAGTTGGTTACAACCAGATAGAGGGCAGTGTGCTCTCGGATAGAACAGCATGGTGCATCTCTTAAAGGCTTCTGTTAATGGAAGAAAATCAATCCCCATACAGTAAGCTCCTACAAAGCCATTCCAGATATGCAAGTCTTGGTGGTGCCTCCCAAACCCACCGGAAAAAAATGGATGAAAGATCATAAATTGGAGAAACAATAGATACCTAGACAACTAGAGACAGAAAGAAAGAGTGGTGGAGACATAGAGACAGAGACAGGAACAAATACCTTCAGAAAGAGGCAGACAGAGAAATCAGAGGCAGGCTGAGGGGACAAAATCCATTGCTCTGCAATAGGGGGCACAACACACTATGGTGGTACCGCAGCTGAAGCTGTCCTCAGATGTAGACAAAGACGTCAAACCTTTCTTTTGCCTTTCTTTGTAACCCCAACACTTAGCACACAGCCTGGCGTATAGCAGGTATTTAATAAATGCTTGAGCAGCTAGGTGGCTCAGTGGATGGATGGTTGGGCCCAGAGTGAGGAAGAATTAAATTGGTGAGTTCAAATTCTGTCTCAGACTAGCTGTGTGACCCTGGGAAAGTCACTCAGCCCTGTTTGCCTCATTTCCTCATCTGTAAGATGAGCTGGAGAAGGAAATGGTAAACCACTCCAGTATGTTTGCTAAGAAAACTCCAAATGTGTCATGGAAAGTCAGGCATGACTGAACGATAACAATGAATGCTTGTTTACTTTGCTTGATTCAACTTGATGCAGTGTAAAGGAAACTAAAGCTGCAGTGAGAAGTTCAAATCCTCCCTCGGATGCTCATAAAGTCATCAGACCACACATGCTTTGAGCTCTAGGCTCTTGAAGGCTCAGCCCTTCCAACTCTATTCTTTAAATAATCACACCTATATTACCCACCACCCAGGTTTCTTGTGAGAAGCAAGTAAGATAATTCATGCAAAATGCTTTGTAAAACTTAATGCTCTATATAAATATAAATTATTAATATTTATAAATTAGAAACATTTTACACCCCTTTTTTGGATGAATATAAGTACACAGTGTCAAGAGGAAGGTCTGTGTCTTTAGGGCTTAAGTAGACAGGGACCCCACTGACATCAACACCAGGAAATCAAAGAGTATGGCTGGAAACCAAAAGTCAGGTAGCAGATCTGAAGTGTAGAGAGTTCAGAAGACTCTTGAGGCCCGAGGCTAGACAAAGAGAAGTCACCGGGAGAGAGATTCAGAGCAAATAGTGGTTCCAAAACCTGAGGAAGTTGGCTACATTTTCAGGTAAACCAACCACTGCCTCTCTGGTCATTGCTACTCAGGTTAACCTGCCTGTGTAGATGGAAAGAGCCCCCCACTCTGGCTCCATTACAATCAGCTTCTCCTTTCAGTTTCGGTTATTTCTGCCGATGATAAAACATCAAGCCAACCTTGGTGATTGCAGAGTCAGTCCATGGGAGGCAGAAAAACATAGTTGAGGCAAGTTATAAAGAGAGTAGAGATAGATAGATAGATAGATAGATAGATAGATAGATAGATAGATAGCCTGAAAGACATATATATATATAAACAATCACATACATATACAGTATACACACATACATACACACACATACATATATGCACATATATATACATATATGTATGTATATATATGTATGTGTGTGTGTGTGTGTGTGTATGTCCTTAGTTTTTCAGGATTGGTGGTTATACTAACAAGCATGTGGATTTCCAGCAGACCGTACAAGATCTTGGTTCAGATCTTGCCTTCATGCTTTCATATGTGACGCTATGCAAATAACTTTAGCTTCCTGGGTCACAATTTTCCTCATCTGAAAAATGAAAGGCTTGGTCCAAATGGCTTCTAATGTCTTGCCCAGCTCTATAGCTATGATCCTAAAAGCCTTCCATTAAACTTTGACAAGATATAAATCTCTCAGCCAGGTAATGAGAAGCCTCCACAATCTGGTCCCTATCTTCCTTATCGGACTCATTTGATTTACATGCAATTCAATGTATACCAAGTAGTTTTCAGCCAAAGGGCATCGCTTACTTCCTATTGCCCAGATGCTAATTTTGTCTCCTTTCTCCTGTCTCCTATCTCCATGTTATGTCTCCAAGGGCATCCATCACATTTGGAAAGAACTCCTTCCTCAACCTTTGCCATTTGGAATCCTTAGATTCTTTGAAAGTTCATTTTGGCCGCCACTTTAGCTGCTCATTGAAGTCAAAGACTGTAATTTCTCCCTTTTGGGGATTGAAACACACAATTCTGTACATAGTAGGTGCTGGTGAAATGGTTGTTCAGTTGAATTGATGACTTGAATTGGATCAAGTGGTGTTTATACAAAGGTATGAGCTGTCTGTGAGAGTGAGAAGTTCATAAGTCTAGTGTAAAAGACACCATCCAGGATGGGCAGATGCAGAAGAAAGATGAGCTGCACTTGTTGTAGAGAGTCAGGAGGCCTCCATGAAGATGAGAAGGATATGGTTGAGAATGACTTTGGATGAGGAGTGCTTTCTGATGCAGCAAAGAGTTTACTGGTGTGGTGATCCTACACCAATGAGATCATAGCCTTCCAAGCTTTCCAAGGCCTTAATTTCCTGATCTATGAAACTGTGATCTAACAATTATATTTAATATATTCTGTGGTCTTCTGAAGTGCATTCTTTGAGCCAGACATCTTGGTGACCCACATATATCTCTGAGAAGCATAAAGCTTGCCCCTACTCCAAGACCACCTCGGAAGCTAGAGAAAAAGCCTTCCTTTCTGTCACATTGCTAGTTTGGTGGTAGGATAATCCTTCACAATAATATTGGTTCCTTTTCATATTTCAGTGATAATAAGGAAACAAGACTCTCATAAAAGATTCTGAGAAGCATGCCTCTCTGGCAGGGAAAATTGGCAACCTATCTCTTTTGATGTGTCTCTTGATAGAAATGAAAGAGAGAGAACTGAAATACAACTCATTCCATGTTTCTGGATTACAAATACACTTGCCCTTCATAGTTAAGAATTGCTTCTTACAGATATCTAATCTAGTAACAATGAATGCCCCAAAGTTGGTACTTAAATCCAATACAAAATTACCAGCTGCTTAATTGAAACCCCATCTGAAGAGAAACCTTAGAAAAGAATTAGATAAGGGATTATGAATAAAATGTGATCTTATTCAGGACTATTCAAAGGCCATTTAATTTGATACCTGTTACAATGGAGGGCCCTAAAACCATTTGGCACAGATCACAAAAAAGCTCAGCCTTCAGACCTTTCAATCTTTGGCATGGTCTAGCCAAGGTGCCAAAGGTCTGGGCCACTGCTCACCTCTTATTTGAACTAAGAAAATTATCAAAATTTCTTTTTTTGTAACAAAATTAAGTAGAAGACTAGCCTGTGAATCTCAAATTTTCATCAGACCATTTTCCCCCCAAATCCCTTCTCTTCCATTTCCTCCCATCCAAAATTATATGTTGATTTTCTTGGATTGGAATCTGTACCCTCTGCAAAGACAGTTTTACTTTTTATGTACACAGGGCATCTTGCCTCAGAATCAAATGGGAATGGATCAGTGATCCAAAGCTCAGAAGATGGAAATCACCATTTAGCTGAATGCCCAGTGTTCCAACAGAAGTGCCAGTAGCCTGATATGCCACCTTACTTGTGTTTCCCTCTTTGCTTTTCTTTCTGAGTCATTCCATTGCCTACAACTAGCTCCTTCTAGAATTCCTTTCTAGGTGCTGCCCACTCTTGCTGACAGCAACTCCTCCTCTGCAGTCTGTGCCATAAACATGGCTTTCTTGTGCTCGTCTCTGATTCATGATAAATGGAGACTTCAGTTGAAATCCAGTTTATTTTCCCTATCACCCATGTCCCTCAATATCATTTCCTCCATATTGTCCCTGGCATAAAATTCTGTCAAACTTAAAACTGCCCTAGTGGCAAATACATCCAAGTTGCTTGAAGGAACACCATCAAGAAGGCAAACTCTAGTTTGTTTATGGTATGAGCATCTGGCTTATGGGGGGGTGGGCAGGGAAACAAAATAACAACTTCTTCTGGGCCACAAGATGGTCTTTAGTTGGAAATCCGAAATATATTTCACTTCAGTAATGTTCTAACACTGTCTTGAGCAAATAACCTGTGTTGTATGGTCAATAAGAACAAAGAATCCATCTGAGAAATCTGGCTCAAGCTGGTGTACTCAGACTGAGACTCTTTAAAAAGATGACCCAGGAGCATATGCAGCACTGAGAGCTTGATCTGGGAGCCCAGCCCTGGGCAGCCATTCATCGGATTGATTGCTTCAAGCGTGGCTCGAGTCCAAGTCCCAATGCAATCATCAGAAACTTATTACTTTTACTAAACATTTGATAAGAGCTTTTTGATACTATCTGATGAAAATAATGGTGCCAATAACAACACTGGAATTGACTTCTGAAAAAATAATGGGATTTTTATTTGTTAGTGATTTAGAAGGAAAACAGAGCTCTAGAAACTTGGAACCCCTTGGTGAGGAAAAAAGTGATATCAATATTTTCCCTTTCCTTCCTGCCTTCTTTCCTTCATCCTCCATTCTTTTCCTCCTCCTCCCTTGCTTTTCTCTCTTACTTCTCTTCCTTCCTCCTTGCCTCCTTTTCTTTTTTTGAAATTGTTTTAGAGGCAATTGAGGTTAAGTGACTTGCCCAGGGTCACACAGCTGGTAAGTGTCTGAATCTGCATTATGAACTCAGGTCCTCCTGACTCCAGGGTCAGTGTTCTATCCACTGTACAACCTAGCTGCTCCACTTTCTTCCTTTATTTTCCTTCCCTCCATTTCTGCTTACTTTCTTCCTCCCTTCCTTTCTCCCTCCTGCGCCCCTTTATTTTCTCCCTCGATTTTATCCTTTCTTTCTCTTCCTCTTCCCTCCTTTTTTTCTTCACTTCCAACCCTTTATAACTGGATGTTGATCTTAGATTAAAATCAGTACCCTCTTGAAAGAGAAGTTTTCTTTCAATGGGCAAAGGTTGCCCTGTCAAGAAAGAAGAAAAGAGGGGAAGCTAGGTGGTGCAGTGAATAGAGCACCGGCCTTGGAGTCAGGAGGACCAAAGTTCAAATCCAGCCTCAGACACTTGACACTTACTAGCTGTGTGACCTTGGTCAAATCACTTACTCCAATTGCCTTACCTTCCCCCCACCAAAAAAAGAGAAAAAACAAACAATGGTAAATGCCTAAAGCTTGGGAAGTAACCTATCAAAGCAGATTATTCCTTGGGAGGCAGGGAGTAGGTAAGGAGATGAAGAAGAACCTGTCCCCTGTGGCAGAGCCAGGGCCTTTGGGGGAGCACTGCAAGGTCACTAATCCAGAAAGCTACTTTTTCTCACTGCTTATGCATTTCAGTGAAGGATGGTGGGTAAGGTTCTGGAGTAATTACCATTCCAATTGCCTAGTCTTACAATTCTATGTCTGCTACTCTTACAGTTACAGTTACAAAGAGTAAGATGTCCTTTCCAGGATAAGCTCATCACTTCTAAACTCACCACCATCATGCTTGCTTGAGCCTTAACAGCACTTTCCTTCAGTCTCCTCTCCCCTCTGGAAGGCGTGAGGGTAGAGAACCAAATTCCTCCTGATGCCTTCCCTTACATAAGATTGAGCCTGAATGCTCAGATTACTTCACTTTGCAGCTGGTTTTGGTTCCATGGAACAAATTATCTCCATGTTTTCCTGCATTCTATGAAATAGGAAAGAATTACAATCTTACTATGAGCAAAAGCCATTTGTAAAATGGTCTTTCTGCCTCCATGTCCCCCATTATACTATCCTCTCCTCCTCCAGGATCAAATAGGAACTCCTTTGGCATTTCCAGATGACTTTCCCAATGTGGCGTTTTCCTCTATTTCCACTTTCTTATGCTTGACTCCCTCTATGAACTCTACTCTCCAGCAACCCCAGGCTTTTTGCTGATCCATCCTCTACCTCTGTTCTGTTGAGCTGGCTATCCCCAATGCTTGCAATGTTCTCCCTCTCACTTCTGCCTCTTAGCTCTCTAGGTTTTTCTCAAGATAGTTGAAATCTGACCTGCTAACTCAGACTTTTCTGGATCACTAGGTCCTCTCCTCCCCTTTCAATGTTTTCCCTTTGAGATTTCCTTCCTTCTACTCTGCAGACACCACATATGCACCAAGTTATTTACATATTGTCTCTTCCATTAGGTTAGCTTATTGAGGGCATGGATTACGTTCCTTATTTGCTTCCACCCCCTTCTTTGTATCTTTAGAACTTAGAATAAGGCTCAGAATATAAGAGCTTAATAAATATTTCTTGACCAGCTATTGACAAACACAAATGAGGTGTTGTTTGGACCTCACTCTAACCATCAGCCTGTAATCCTATGACTGTTAGTTTACTCCCACCCACATTTCAAGAAATTCAGTTTTAAAGACCAAACCTTAACTCATTACAATCCTTCCTTCCACCTCTTTGCTTTCCATGTAAAAACCCATCTAACCAATGCATTGCCAAATGTTGGCACTTTCAAGACTACTCCAAACTAGCTTCTACCCAAAGCACAGAACCATTTGTGACAAGGTATTTGTTTGAGTCCAGCCTTTCAGTTCTGAAGTCATTTAAATGTCCTGAAGGGTAGCCCTTCTTTCCCCCCTCATCCTCCAAAATGAGACCCAATGATGTCACATTTTGAGAATTAAAGGAAGGATAATTTTGGTAATCAGGAGATGCCATATCTGTGAAGTATGAAGCATTTCTTGATGCAAATATCTTTCACTTTAAGAAGATCCAAAATATAAAAATCCAGATTCACCAGATTGATGAACAATAAGGTGATTGACCATTCACATTACAAAGGATTCTTCCCTATCTGAAGATGTCATGAGTCTCTGCCTTGTTCCTCATCCTGGCACTTCTTCCCTTTTGTTAGGAGAGCATTCTTCTCTCTATGAGAGCAGACCCAGCTGCAGGATTAGTGAATTTCTATTCCTATCAGGTAGGAGATAAGAAGTCTCAAAGTCAGAAAAGGGTGGCTCAGGGAAGAAATACTTGAGACTCAGGTCCTATGATCCTGGACTCCTAATAATTCCATTTCCAAAGTATCTCTTCTCCCCATCTCTCCCTCTTAATCACCATAGTCAACACCACAGTGCACATTATTGCCAACAGACACAAAACAGGTTTCCCTGACTCCATTCTTTCCATTAAATGAGATCATACTTCTTAAGAAAAGAAAAGATTCGCTAGCACAGCTGCCTTCTCTACATCTTCTGGTTACACCCTGAGCACCCAGCTGCCCACTTGCATTGAAGATATGATTTCATTTACAAACTTTTTTTTTTTTCTGAGCAAATCAAGAGCACAAAGTAACCTACCCAGGTGAGGAATGAACTTAGAAATAGAGTAAATTTAGGTGTCGTTTGAAAAATCCCAATGCTGGGCTTTTGATTTTACACTTGAGCAAAGATTTAATTGAGCAATTTTCAAGAAATCACTCATTGGGTGCCAGTGGGGTTTATCAGAATGTGGTGGCTGCAATGTGCATAGCCTTTGCTTTCTGGATCATACATTGGTTCTCCATGACTTCCTTCTGAAGGACATGCCCCAAGATCATCATAATTCGGGTCTTTTGTTATGTTTTAGTGTGGTTTCATTGTTGATTTGGCTTTGTTTTTAAATACACCAAAGGCAAAATTATTGCTCCCCAACTGGAGCCATGTCAAGTTTTTGTTTTTTGGTTTGTCTTTCCTCCTTTTGTCTGAGTTAGTTTCATGAAATTGGAACTGGTGCAACTATTTGAAATTGGACATATTTTGAATGAAAGGCAACAGTTTCAAACAAATGTTAATAAGCATAAATCCGTCTCTATATTCTACCTAAGAAAATTGGTATATGCACACGTGAATTACAGGGTCTGCTGTGTTGTTAAGCAAAATTGTCTCCTTAGCATGGCTTTTGTTTCTTTTGAGTAGAAGTACTTTCAGCTGTTAAGTGCTAAGCCCCAGGCCCAAAGCCCTATCAGGTGTGAAACCTGTGTGGGTGTAGATTAATGACTTAAGAGGGGCCAACTCGCCAACTCGGGAAGCAATGTCTCCGGTCGGTCGTTGAGGTGGGGCTTGAGAACACCAGAGGCGCAGCTGCGAGGAAAGGCGAGCCAAGAGACAATTGCAGGGGAAGCGGAAGCGGAAGCTGCTGCGGAAGCAGGAAGCTGCGGAAGCAGAGCTTACCCATGTGTAGACCCAGGAGTGCGGGCAAGGACTTGAGGCCAGTAAAAATGATTTGGCTAAATACTATCTTATTTTTCTGTGGCCTCCTGGTTACTCTTGTGAGGCGGGCTTTCTGGGCCTGGAGTCTTTTTGTCAAGTTGTCACAACGGGGAGGCTGGTTCATGGATTTGCTGTGGTGGGGCCTAAATAAATTTTTTGTTGTTTTCTACTTAGAGAATCTCTCATACCTTGCGATTTCGAACCATTCAAACATATACATGATTATATTTGAGATTGTAAATTCGGCCTTCCTACTACATCTGCTTCTGTATATATGCCAAATACAAAATAATCAAGTTTTCTGGAAAATTTAATTAGATGAGTGAGGTTGGCCAACAAACAAACATGCAACTGAAATTCATTTATTCAAAATCATGACAAAGGTGAATAAGACCTATTTAATAATGAATTTGTAATCCAGTGAATTTGAATGCTTTTCCATAATAAATTTGAAATATTTACTAACATTGGCTGCATTTAAAGTGGAATCTGTAAGAAATGATATTCACTAAGTGAAAATCAAAAAATAATTTTGAAACAAAGCAAATCTACTTTTCAAAAAATAAAAAAATAATAAAATAAAGCCTACTGCATGTGAAAGAACACATTTCCAAGGCTGAACCTAGTACATTTTATTGTTCCAGCATATTCTACAAGTGAGTCCCCTCAAGAGTATGCACTCTATCTATGTAAGTCAGAGGTATTATAGATGTTTTCTAAGTTTTCCCAATCGATGTCCAAGGAACAGTCTTTATCTAGGAGAAGCTAATTTGATTCTAAATCAAAATATTCTAATAGACAATAAAAAGTGAACTTTCTGCTTTGAACTAGTGCAGTTAAGTTGAAACCATGAGAGAGACTCAAAAGCTTAACTTATTCCTGTGGCAGCCACAAGAGCAATGTGGCCAAAACTCTCTGAATATGAAAGAAGACAAAAGACCAGTTTCTCTTTTAGGAAACCAGGAGACATGTTCCAATGGAATGCTTCCTCAATGAGCAGATATTGAGCCTCATTATATGCCCCAGAGTCATCAAATGAATAAAAATGTATGCATTATATTGTAATATGCTGCTCTATCATTGTGGATTATTCTATGAACACATTTACAAGCTTATAACCAAGTCTGAAGAGAAAAGAACTTCTGAAACAAGTTGGCACCAATGATGAGTTTCACGAAGCTAAGCAGTGACTAACATTTCTAACATCCAAAGTTTCTATTTGTTTTGTTTTTAACTTCAGATACCAACACGTCTTTTTCCTGCCATCTAGAGAAAAAGACTGAATGGTACTTACGGAGCTGTAGAGATACCCTTCTCCGTTCATTGCCACATAGAGGCTGGCTTTCACTCCCTGGATTGCCACAACCCGGAGGCCCACAGGGATTAGGTTGAAAAGGGCTGAGAAAGAGAAACAGAAAGAAAGAAAATAAGACTAAAATGACAGGTGAACATTCAACATCCCTTATTCAACAAATAAGCAACACACCTTCATTAACCAATGACTATGCATTAATCCTGGGTCAGGGGAGGAGGTAGAAAGAAAGAAAAAAGGAAAATTAAGAATCCCTCTTCTCATGGTACTTAAGTGCATACAGGGAAGACAATGTGCAAATACGTAAGGTCACTGGAAGGGAAAGGGGCTAGGGTGGCTAATCAGGGAAAATCTGTATGAGGTGAAGTCAAGTAAGAAAATATTTGTAAAGTGCTTAGCACTGACATATAGTCAGCATTAAATAACTAGCCATCAACATCATCATCATCACTGTCACCATCATGGATATCCTAATCATTGTTCTATGTCTTCTGAGAAATGGAGGTGAGGAAGAATGGCATGCCAGGCATGGGAGCCTGCCAGTAAAAAGCACAGAGAGGAGATGGAGTGTGATCTGTGAGGAATGGCCATACTTTCCATTTGTCTGGAACAGAGTGTATATACAAGGGTCTACAGCTATGGCCCACCTTGAGAAAAGCAAAATGTAAATGTGAGACTGAGGCATTTATATTCAATCATGCCTGAAGCACAGAACCACTAAGGCTTATGGGAACCTTTAGAGTTAAAGATGAAAGAAATGTGAAGGAGAGGAATTTCTTTTCACACTCAGAACAATTAGCTACAAAGCTGTTCCGAAAAAGAGGAAGGGACATCAGAAATTAAAACCATCCTTACAAAATGCAGAGGATGGGGCAGCTAGGTTGTGCAATGAGTAGAGCACCAGCCCTGGAGTCAAGAGGACCTGAGTTCAAATCCGGCCTCAGACACTTGACACACTTTACTAGCTGTGTGACTTTGGGCAAGTCACTTAACCCCAATTGCTCGGTCTTCCCCCCTGCAAAACAAACAAACAAACAAAGTGCAGAGGTAATCTGGATGATGGACAGGTCTAGTTGGACAGTGAATGGAATAGCAAAGTCCAGATACTTGCCTGCTTCCTTGTCACAAGGAGTAATTCCCAGGAGGAGCTAAATAAATCATAATAGTATTTACCCAAAACAAAAACCTGAATAAAGAGGGAAATTCCTTGGAAAGTATCTGAGAGATTCTTCTGGGTAGGAATATTAAAACTAACACATATAACGTGGTACTTTCAGGTTTACAAAGTCTTCCCCTCCCATCTAATCTGAGAGGCAGTTGCTTATATCACTATTTTCCCATTGAAGAGGTGAGCAAAGTGAGCAGAGAGGTTGAGCAACTTGTATATGGTCACAACTCAAGTGACCCAGACAGTATTTGAACCCAAGCATTTTCATCACATATCTTATACTAATTTCCATACATCATAAAGGAATCAAGACAATTATGCAGGGAGAAGGAGGAAAAAGAGGAGGAGAAAAGAGGAAGAGGATGACGAAGAGGAAGAAGGGAGGGAAGGAGCAAGGGAAGGAGGAAGGGTGGAAGGAAGGAAAAGAAAGAAAAGAAGAAAGGAAGGAAAAGAAAGAAAGAAGAAGCTATACTATAAAAGTCAGAGTTATTCTATCCCCCAACCAACTGGTCAGGAGGGAGTTTAGCTTATTTTTCTCATTGTCATGCTGGGTTGGGCAGATTACACTCTACATTCTCTGCAGGTCATTTGAAGAACAACTGGAGAGATAAGCCTAGGGCTTGAGCCTGAGGTTGTGGAAGCACTCCATCTTGGTGGAGCTGTCTAGAATGAGATATTAGATCCACACCTGCAGCTTCAGTGTGCTACTCTAACCTGATGAAGCCACTGGTTCATCCACGTGCTTCCTGAACTTGTAAGGACTCACTCAACACTTTCACCCCTGCGAAAAATTTGTTAATCAGAAACTTCTTTGATTTTTAGGCCACTAATATTCTGTGAAAATCCCCAATGCCCTGAACTTTGTGCTTGGCAACATTGAGGATGCTCCCAGTGTCCACAACTCTGTCCTCAAGGACCTTGCCATCTGGTAAAGAATACAGGCTGGAAGACCATACCATTTACAAAAGGCTTTGTACACATGACCTCACACAGTCCTCACAATAACCCTGGAGCACATAGAGTGGGCTACAGCAGGTTAATATCTCCACTTTACAGATTAAGAAACAGACTCAGAGAGCTTGTGACATACTCATGGTCACAAGATGAGTTAGCAGAAAAGACAAGGTTCAAACGCAATTTTCTCCTACCTCACACTTCAGAGTTTTTCCCAGTTTGAGCTCAGAAGAGGGAGAGATTAATGTGGACTCTCATAACTCCATAGTCCCTGGATCCTGATTTAATTATGCTCTGAAATTTATGGAAAAGTCTTTGAAAGTAAGATAAAATTTGATATGAGAGATCACTGAACCTGGGAAAAGAAATTATCATGGACCAACTCCCTTATGATGTTAGATGTTTCTGGAGCACAGAGGCCCAAGAAAACACACACAAGTCTCACCTTCCTGGCTGCCTTCCCAGAATTAGCCAACAGGCCATAGTTGCAAACATAGAAGAGAAAATACCCAGGGATTCCAGAACACTATAATCTTGCTACCTTGATGAAAACAAGATCCTTCTGGCCCTTCTTTCATGACCAACTCCTTGGACTCAAGTTCTAAGAGGGGTCAGCCAAAGTAAAAATGTTTTGAACTTTAGTGAGCACTAAATCTGTGAGTTCCAGCTCAATCCTATGAATTTTCTCAGGGCAATGGCTCAATTTTCTGCTTCCTCATAATTCAGTGGAGTTGATTTACCCAATGTGTTAATATAAGGAATGTTTCATGGACAAATAATTGGAGAGATTTGAAGTGGATTGTGATGGCTCCATTGGAACTAGAGAATTGGGAATGGGAAGCATCCATCTAGCCTAGAAGCAGCACAACTAAAACCAGTGGGAAAAATGTGTTTGACATGTAGGGGGATATCCAGAGACCTGCTTGACTAAAATATTTAGTTTGTATTAGGGTCCTGTGGAGACTAAGGTCTTTGAACAAGATAGACCTTAAAGATAGCCCAGAGGGTCAGGTTAACGTTGTGGCCTTTGTCAGATAGAGGCGGGGGGGCAGGGAGTGAAATATAAAGATAACTGCAGAGCAATTGCGACTGCATTTCTTCTACTCATTTTTATTTTCTACTCAGTGTCAATGAAATGAAGTCACCTTCCCTGGGTGAATGCCCTAGGAATGAGAGAGGGAAATCAAACATAAACACAAATACTGAGATAATTTAAATTGAGTATCCTATGAGTAATAAATAAAGAAATAAAGCACATGTACACATATTGAGAAAAGGGTACTGGGACCATTTGTTCACGACAAAAGTAGACAGATTGCTATCCGAAAGAGGACCCCTGAAGAACTTCACTGGCTGTGTGGGACCAACTTGATGAATATCCCCCACTGCTTTACTAGGAACATGTCCCCTTTGCTACTAATGAAGTAACATCCATAAAGTTCTTTTAAAAAGATACAATGCTATAGAAATGCTAGCTATTATTAATTTAATGACCATCCTTTATTATTGTAGAAATGATCAGTGGAAATAGGGAAAAGCGAAAAGAAAACAAGGTGGTGTAGCATGGAGAATGATGGACTTGGAGACAATCAATCAATGAGCATTTTTTAGCAGCCTGCTATGTGCCAGGCACTGTGTTAAGCACTGGAGATACAAA
Organism: Phalanger gymnotis; assembly: GCA_028646595.1. Taxonomy (NCBI): domain Eukaryota; kingdom Metazoa; phylum Chordata; class Mammalia; order Diprotodontia; family Phalangeridae; genus Phalanger; species Phalanger gymnotis. The sequence goes on along the minus strand of CM053626.1, from coordinate 4,203,055 downwards.
AAGAGGCAAAAGACAGTTCCTGCCTTCATGGAGCTCACAACTAAAGAACTCTCTGAGAGCTCAAGTCAGATGCCAGAATGCCACTGACTTGTCTGGACTTTCCCTGTTCACAAAAGCAGAATATCACTTCTCATCCATGATTTTTCATTCATGAGTGTATGAGATTTAATATATTGGTCCTTTAGTGGCATTGCTCTAAGTATTAAAAATAACTTATGCACTAAGTAATAGGCATCCTGAATATTTGTTTCTTCTTTCAATCCACTCCTCCCTTTGCCTCCTTCTTACAGAGTCAGTCCTTGGGACTCCTAACATAAGTAAAGGGGGTTGGTATTTAAAGGTGAAAACCGTACTTGCCAGTCACACAGAAAGACATTTCTGGCTGAATCGGCTGAAAACGACAATCCAGTGGAACGGGATAATTGAAGCTCAAAGTGTATGCCTCAAGATTGGCTAAGTAAAGGTTTCCTTGGACACACAGTAAGAGACACGTGCATTTAAGGAAACCAACCGAGCGAGCACGTTCCCGGGGAGCTTTTCCCATGTGAGGGTTGTAAGTAAACTGCTGAGCCCGGCAGAGTAAAGAAAGAGATGCTGTGAAAGTCTGAAGTGAAAAGGAGAGTGAGAATGCCCTCCAGACTGTGGCAGAGCGTGGGGGTGGAGGAAGGGTGTTGGGAGGCAGAGCAGTCTTAGGCAGAGGAGGGCAGGCACTGTGGCATGTGTCTCACAAAAGGTGAAAGACAAAGAATGATTCATTCTTGAAGGGAGAAGGCAGCCCTCTTTCTCTGGACTAAGATTTCACTTATTTTTTTCTTTAGCTTCATGATGCTACCAAAAACAAACAAACAAACAAACAAAACAAACAACACTGGCCACCTGGCAGGAGATTTACTGCTCAGATATTATTTCCTTTGGACCCACAGAAGTCTGTCAGCAGAAACATACCACAGTCCAGTGAACAAAAGCTGTGAACCAGAGACCCACCCAATGCTGCCAAGGACCTCTGGGGATGGGGGCCTCTCCTTGTCCTCATCTATAAATCATGGAAGATGAATGATACTCTTTTCTCCCTATTACTTCTTGTGATGGACAATAGTAGTGAGGGCCTTTATTTTTAGGTATCTTCAGAAGCTAATACTCCCCTCTCACCTACAAGTATTGATCCCAAGGAAATGCAAGTATATTCCTACTACCACATGGAGATAACTTTGAAAAGCAGACCAGCATGTCCTGCCTGGTAAAATCCCAGAGATATGAAAAAAAAACCATCATGGAGGAATTGAAATATGCTAAAGATTTTTTTTTATTTTATCATTGTATTTATTTATGTTGTAATTAGCAGCTATAAGGTACTAATTTTGCCAGTCCTAGTTTTAATTGGTCACCTTTGGTACATGTTCTATGTATCTCCTCTGTATGTGGCAATGATTTTTTCCCCTTCCCTTTTTGTTGGAGAAGTGGCGAAAAAGAGAGCATCTCCACATCTAGCAGCTGTTCCAGATGAAGTCACAAAGTAGAGGGTGGGGAAAAAGAGGAAATATTTTATTATTACTACTACTACTACTGCTACCACCACCACCACTACTACTACCACTACCACTACTACTACTACGACGACGACGACGACGACGACGACGATGAGCATTTCTATAGTTCAGACTGTGTGTTAGGCAGTTTACTAGTATCTCATTTTATTCTCAAAATAAGCCTGGAATGGAAATGCTATTATTATTCCTATTTTACAGTTGGGCAAGCAAAACCGATCAGAGGATAAGTGACTCACCAGGGGCCACAAATTTAGTTGTTGTTTAAGGCTGGATTGGAACCCCGATCTTCCTGACTCCAGGACCAATCTTCTAGCTGCCCTGTTTGTGGGCAGATTATTAAAGTGCAGCGCAATGAAACTGTTTTTAGCGACTGGACCGAGGTCTTATGTAGGAAATGCGATTTGAACTGTGATTAGAGGAAGCTCAATATTCTGTGAAATGGATGAAGGAGGGAATACAAAGAAGCTATGGGAGACCAGCCCCTTAGGCAAATGCTCGGAGGTGAGAAACAGAATGATCTGACCAGAGAAGAACAGGCATATTTCATTAGAACCGAGGGTGTTGGAAGGAGGATACAATGAAAGAAACCTAGGAAGGTAAATGGGAGGAAGATTACGGAAAGCCTTAAATGTCAAATGGGCTTTTATCTTTTATCCTAGAAGTATCAAGGGGCCACTGGAAAAAAAAAACGAGTATCTGCAGGTCTGGGGAAGAATCTTTCAGTCCATGTTTTAGAATACGTATTTTGCAGCTTATTGGAAAATCAACTGAAAAGGTAAAATACTGGAGACAGTGAAACCAATTAGAAATTTATTGTTGTACTGTAAGATGAAGTTAATAAGGAACTGAACACTGGGGTAGAGACTGTATGAGTAGAAAAAGGGAGCTAATAGATGTCTCAGTGAGAATAAAGAGTCGAGAATAACTCCAGAGCTATAAAACTGAGTGACCAGGATGATGGTTGTGCCATCAACAGAAGTACGAACCATTGTGGAATGCGATGGGTTTAGGAAGGGGGATGGGGATTAAGCAGTGGAAAAAAGTACTGAGTTCAGATTTAATCTGAATATGAGTTTTATTCCTAGCTGAGTGACCTTGGGAAAGTGACCTAATCTTCCTGAGACTCAATTCTTCATTTGTAAAATGAAGGAGTTGAACTAAATGTTCTTTAATGCCTCTTCCAATTCTAAGCCTATGATGACAGTGAGTTACACTCTTGATGTGTCTACTTTGACATGCCTGGGGGACATATCATCTTTCCATTAAATTTGTCTGTGCCAGCTGGTTCCTATTACACCTTCTTTATTTCCCTCCATTCAAAAAAGAGTTGGGGGTGGAGGAGAAGAGCAACATGCACCACCAAGTTTCTCCAAGCTGACAATCAGAAGAAAGCCAGATTTCCCTGTGACTCAGAACATGCAACTTCATCATCGTCCCTACTCATTTCTAATGGAATGAGCTACTACTGAATGAGGAATGACAAATTTTGAATAAGCAAATAGGAAGTTTGTTATATTTCTAATTCCTGCATTCATTTCCTAGAACCAGCAGTGCATCTTTAAAATCATTTTGTGTTTGACTCTCCTCCATGAACTCGATGATCCAGCCAATCAGTACTTGCTGCTCATTACCAAGGAGGTCTTGTTACCATCTCCCCTTGGGGTCTCCCACACCTGGAATTTTCTTCCTTCTAGGCTCCTAGTTACCAGTAAGACTCAGGTTAAACTCTCTTTTCCAAGGGTTATCTTCATCTACTCTGTTTTTCTCTTGCAGGCTCTGAATTATGGATGCTATATAATTCACTAGAGGATAAGCTCCTTGAAGGCAGAGACCATTATGGCTTCTTTGCATCACCAATGCTTAGCCTAGGTTAAAGTTCATGAATTTTAGATAAATTGATTCCATTGATTGATTAAAAGTACATATATATATATGCATTTATACACACACACATATGTATGTGTGTGTGTGTGTGTGTATGAGAACCAAGAGACTTTGGTGTATAAACCTTGTCCACACAATCTCAGACTTCGATGAACATTCCACAGCAAGTTTCACAATGTCAAGGATTCTTTCAGGAGTCTCTTTAAAAAGTACTCAGTAATAGTGAAAATAGAATTTTAATCCACAACATCTTTTAAAAAATAAAATGGCCACTGGGCTACTCCCTAAAAGCTGATCCCTTTCTAAAATAATATTTGCATTATAAATGGTGAACAACTACCTCCTAATTAAGTTTGCCCCCTTATATTTATGGGAGTTCTTCTTTGGCCCCTCCTCATATGTGACAGTCATTTCTTTTTATTCCCCTATGGTCTTTGGACAAAAGGGACATTTTTCTAGACTTCCCAAATGAAATTTTCCTGGAAATGGGGGCAATGATTTAGGAACAAAGGGAGGAATCCAATTTTTAGTCATATTTTAGTTTCTTTTACTCTTAATATCTATTATGCACTTCTTTAGACCATATACAGAAAAAAATGCTTTGGATTGAAGGAATTATAAGTCGAGAGGATAACAATGGTGTAATGCACAAAAAACCAGAAAAAGTTTTTAAAAAAAAACTAATGAACTTCCTAAAGTTTTCAATATAATTTTGACTCCAGACTATCAATTTGAACATATCTACTCGATTAAACAGTTTGTTTTTTCAAAAATCACCATCATCCCAATAAGTAAATAAAATAGCCATTTCTTTTCTCCAATGGACTGATCACTTTTTGGCTAACTGGAAGGATTGACTGCTCAGGATCCATGTGACAACAGTATTCTCTTGATTCAAAATGGGCATTGTAACTACTCAATAAAAAAAATACTTACAAGGTGCCTACTATGTTCTAGAGGCTATGAGAAGCACTGGGGATATAATAACTGAATTAAATTATCCCTGACCTCCAGGAGTGTATAATCTTTCAGGGAGACAAGGAATTCGTACATCTATGATATATGCAAAATAAACCCAAGGAAATGGGGGAGGAGGGGATTTTACTGGAGGCTAGGTAGAATCAGGAGAGGACACATGTGGAAAGCTGCATTTGAACTGAGCTTTAAGGGCAAATAGGCTTTTCAAGAGGTAGAAATGGGGAGAGGATGCACTGCAAACACAAAAGTGAAGCTTGTACAAGGACACAGAGGGGATATCATAGATCATGAGTTAGGAGTAAAGGCAGGTCAGTTTGGTTAGACCATAGGACAAGTATGGATGGAATATACAAACAGCTTGGAAAGCTGAGCTGGAATCAGGTTTTGAAGGTCTTTAAAAGTTAAAGAGATGAGTTTATGTAAATCATCAATGAGTGGCCCCTTGGAGAATCATATAACCCAATAAAATATCTGCCATTTATGCAGCACTTAACATGGCCAGGCACTCTACTGAGCCCTTCACAGGGATTATCTCTTTTGATTTTCACGACAACCCTGCAAGGCAGATGCTACTTTTATCATCATTTGTCAGATGAATAAACTGAGGCAAACAGAGGTTAAGTGACCTGTCCAAGGGCAGATCTCTAGCAAGTGTTTGAGGTCTCATTTGAATTCAATTCTTCCTGACTCCACATCCAGCACAACCATGATTATTTGTCTCTTTTTTATTGAGAAATCCAGTTGAAATTGATTGGAATTCAATTCAATAAATATTTATTCAGCACCTACTATGTACAAACACTGGGACTAGAAGACAAAACTGAAAAGGTGCCTGCCCTCAAGGAACTTACATTCCACTTGACTGAGCAAACCAACAGACACACAAAGGAGAAAATAAAATTTGTATGGAGTCTTAACAAGAGAAGAGAGCAGCAAAGGCCCTTTCACAAAGCTGGGAAAGCTCTGAGTTTCTGGGTGGCATTATATAAAAGCCCATCTCTGGGAGATATTTTGCAGAAGTCTGACTTCTTGCATAATTAAAAAGTCAACTTCTAAGTGATTCTGATTTTTTTCTATAAACTGAAAAATGAAGCATCACCCAATGGATAACGAGAGCAAATGACTGTCATCATTCATCCTATGCAGTCAATTTGTCTTCTAGAGAGGCTTGTCTCATGGTCTGTTTAAAGGAAGCATTCCAAAGAACAGGTATAAGGTCATGAGATCAAAGAGCAAAAATATCTCCCAAATGATTGATAAATCTTTGGTAGAGTGTGTCCTTTTGACTTCCACTGGATAAGGCCTGTTTCATCCTACTTTCCCAGAATGTTCTGGTAGATAGAGTAATCCTGCTGTCTGCCTTGATACTAACCCCTCTGCTCAACTGGAATAGCACTGTATGGACCAGAATAATACACACAACTTTGGAACTCCACTCTGCAGCTGAGTCATCCTGATTGCTAGGTCAATATAAACTCACCTAACCCACTATCTCTAGGGACAGCAAACCAGGCTTCCAATCCATCCAACCTAGACATTTTGTCATTCACCTTGTTGCAATATCAGTACCCATCCCACCCCCTCCAACCTCTACATTTCTTCGTACTATAAGAATAATAATGAAAGTAAGAGTGTGATTGCTTCTTGACAGAGTGAAATGAGAGTGGCTCCAGGAGCCATTTCTGTGGTTCCTCATTCTCTTCCTTCACTGGCACCCATCCCCCACATATTATCTACCCATATTAGAATGTGAACTCCTAGAAGCCGGGGTGCTATCATTTTTGTCTTTTTAATCTCTGGCTCCTAGCACAGTATCTAATACAGAATAAACACTAAACAAATCAATTATTCATTGAATGTCCCTGTAAAATTTAAATAAAAGGAAACTCTAGAGACTGAAAAGAAGTGGCTATAGAAAAGGTCAGAAACATGAACACCGTTGAAAGGCATATCAAAGCCTTCTAAGGGCTTTCAAACCACACACATAATGCAGGGGATGGTCACAAATCATTACTCCTTTTCAGCCTTTTTTTTTTGACCAAGGGTGGGTCAGTCAGAACAAGGGAGGGACGGTAGGAAGGAAAAGACAGGTGTATCCATGGGTTAGCAAGATGGAGACTTCAGGAAAGCCATAGTATAGATATTTCTAGACTCAGATTTTCAGTTAAATGTAAATACATTTCAAAAATTATATAGTGATTTTGAACCTTCCATAAACAAGCAGCTTAATGGACTTGGACATATGCCTAGCAAGCTTTGTACTTTCTTAAATGTTTTAACCAAAAGAAGGAAGCCCTTTTATGACCGTGAAGCAGACCCTTGGGGCTGGTGGTGTTCTGCTTTAAGAGGTGCACAGTAATTACCTGCAAGGTCATGGAAAAGCTAAGCAGTGAACATAAGAGCCCTTGTGTTCAGACTATAGGTTTGGGAAGGCCATTTTCTATTCAAGACATCCATTTGAATAATTTGCCAGTTTATTTACCTCATGCTTCTGTGTTAGTTGTTAGTTTCTACCTATGTTCCTTCATCAGTTAAATAAGAGGATTAAGACACAAAAAAACTAAGACCTGCTTTAGCTTAAATGTCTATGATTCCTCTGGTTCCGACAATCTATGCTGAATGGAGCTGTCAGACTCTTCTTTCAAAAACACCAAGTTGCACATTTCATCACCACCCTCCTAGTAGAGAACTAGCCTTTTTGAAATTAAATTTTATTTTAAGTTCCAAATTATCTCCCTCTCCTATATCCATTCTCAACCCCTGAGAAGGCAAGAAAAATAAAGTCCATTACAAATATATATGATCCAAAAAATATTTGTGATAGCCCTGTTTGAATTAAAAAAAGAAAAGAAAAAGAAAGTAAGAGAAGAAAATCGTGTTTCACTGTGCACTCCGGCTCCTCGGCTCTCAATCTGGACTTGGGCAGCAGGTTTCAGCATGACACCTAAGAACTGTTGTTGGTCAATTTGTTGGTCATAGCGCCTAAATCTTTCAAAGCTGATTATCTTTACAACATTGTGTCCTTGTATAAATTGTTCTCCTGGTTCTCCTCACTTCATTCTGTATGAGTTCATAAAAGTCTTTTCAGGCATTTCTGAAACTTCATTCATCATTTCTTAGAGTTTGATAGTATTTCATTACATTCCTATACTGAATCTGTTTCCAGAGGACTGGAGTGGGGAAGGCCTAGATTCCACTGTTAACCTCTAATATTGATTGGCTACGAGATCATGCACTTACTTCACTTATTTTCTAAGACTCAGACACCTCCTCTGTGAAATCAAGGAATTTGGTGGCCTCTGACTTCCTTTTCAGCTCTGAATTGGTGATTTTATTATTTATAGAATAAAATCCAGCTTCTTTGCCCTGGCATTCAGTAACCTTAATAACCTGCCCCTGCCTTAATCTCTCCAAATATATTTTGCAATGTGTGTTTACATGAACAATTATTTCCAGCTGAATTATCCCATTCACCACTACTCTCTATATACAAAAGTGTCATTTGCATTTCTCAGAGGGTACCACATATTTTTGAGGTTGTTTTATTCCTTGTATTACTCTGAGAAAATAGGGGCCTTCCATCCCCATCACCAGCAACACCAGCTGTTAACTCTGGGCAAGTTAAGACAAGAGCCCTAGGAACAAGAGTCCCCCACCTCAAGACCACAAAGCCAAGGTCAAGCAGAAAAACCCTTCCGGCTAAAGGAAATACCATACTATCCACCACCAACACTAACTACCAATTACCTGCCAGCAACAGCCTAAGAGTCCTCGTAGCCAAACTGCCTGGCTTTGACAGCACCCTCCCCATCCACCACACAGGGAAACAACCCTTATGAACATATGAGCCAGCCCTTTTCGGTGGTGCTGTTGTGGCCTGCCCCTTCAGCATTAACAGCTAATGAAGAACTGGAAAAGAAAATTTCTAAAGCCAAAGTCCTTGGTTCCATGCAATGCTTCAATATTAGTAAGGGAGATGGAGTTAGCATTGGAAATGACATAACCTTCCTTCTTGTTACTGCAACCTAAGGCCTGCTGGGGCTTACCTGTAGACTTGAAGATAAAATTTCTTCTGTGTGAGCTCTTCGGGGTCAGAGAATAGCTGGCTTTTCCGTTCATATCTCATGTACATAACATAGCAATTTTGCCCATTGTGGACACAAAATAAATGTTGTTGTTTTTCATTGATTCAATCATTTTCAGTAAGTCCCTAATTAAACCATGCACTGGATTTCAGAAGTGACTTCATAAAGTTTTTTTTTCCTAGCACAGTGCTGGGCACACATAAGGTAGACCATGGTTTGTACACATTATGTTTATATGGCATGTGTCTACAAGAAGCTTAAAATGTCAGCTTTTTGAAGACAGGAATTATTTTTGTCTGATTCTTCACTGCTAATGCAGTGCCGGAACTGTCATGATAGAGGTGCAATTTTTGGTTTTGTTTTAAATTGAATTGAATAGAATAGAACATATGTTCTATCCCCCAGGGTGCATAAGGACAGAACTGGGCATGTAGAGAAGCTTCAACAAACATTTTTGAAAGGATTATCAAGCAGCTGAGGAGCCATCCAATGATCACTCCTACTGCTAATAAATGGGATATGTATCATTGCTGTAAAGAGAAGATCTCAAATAGAAATATCAAGAAGCATGTTGTGTTGTCAAGCTCAAATGATAACATGGACTGGGCAGATCATGTCTCTACAGACAGATTTTGACACAATGCATGTTTGCATTTCCCTCTCAGTGTTAACAGCAGCAAATGCATGCTGCCTTCTCTCATCATATTTTGGCTGGATGTCCATTCAAATGTCCCTGTATCTGGGCTTCTTAATCTTTTAAATATATAGATACAAACTCCATCCATCCAAAATAAGATGAAACAATGGGGACTTCAGATGACATGAGATTTTGATGCACACATGTGAGTATATAGGTGTATATGTAATGTACATGTGTATACTTTGTTGTTTGTTGTTCAGTTGTTTCAGTCAGGTCTGACTCTTCATGACCCTATCTGGGGTTTTCTTGGCACAGACACTAGAAATTAATTTGCCATTTCCTTCTCCAGCTCATTTTGCAGTTGAGGAAACTGAGGTAAACAGAGTTAAGTGACTTGCTCAGGGTCACACAGCTAGTAAGTGTCTGAGGCCAGTTTTGAATTCAGATCTTCCTGACTCCAAGCTCAGCACTTTATCTATTGTCCATGTATGTATACAAACACATACACATACATATGTATGTATATTCACAGATTTACTTTTTTAAATGCATCTTCATTAGCACTTGGAATGTTAAACACAGTCTACAGCATTTATCTTTTTCTAAAGTAAACCAGCTGGGCCCATCCAAGGATATGGTGACCCTGAGACTCATGGGAATTCAGAGCAGCATCACTAACAAAAGCAAAATCTGTTACTTTTTGGAAACAGGATATGTGCATGGAAACTTGGTTGCATCTCGGTCCCATCGGGATCCCAGAGAAAGGTACCAAGTCACCAAATGTCAGAATTAAAAGTGACCAAAGAGGTCATTGTCTCTGTTCAGCCAGTTGTTCTCATTTATGCGCAAAAGCGTCATTCCATTTCCTTTGGTCTATGTGGCACCCAGGGGCCAGAAGGCATGATGGGCAGAGCTGGTCTTCAATTCAATCCCCACCTCTGACGCCTCCTGGCTATGTGAGCCTGGCCAGGAAACTTAACTTCTCAATGAAAGGGCTCATCTGCATTGGCAGAGGGATATTGCTTACCTGGGAATACTGTATACCAATGGAATCACAAATCTAGTTCTTACCCATTATTTGGCACATATTATATATTTACTGACCTGCGTGCATGTGTTCCCACCACTGCCCCCAACTAGAATGTAAGTTTCTGGACGGCAAGATTGACTTTGGCTTTCTTTGCGTAGACCCTTTTTTGATACATATTAGAATAAGACTCATAAGAACAAAGGGGTATGGTCAAGACTAGAACCAAAGTTAATCAATTGTCATCCCAATGGTCTTGCCAAGATGCCATGCTGTCTCTCCCATCCAGCCAATATTGGGCACAATTCTGTCTCACATTAAGGTTAATTTTGTGAAAGAATGGAAATATCAAACTGCTCCAGTATCTTTGCCAAGAAAACCCCAAAAGGGGTAACCAAGAGCCAGAATGTCTGAAAAGACTGAGCAACAAAGGAAAGAATGCTGAACTCAAAGCCTCTAGTCCTATGTCTGAATGCCTGTTCTGCCACTTATTCCCTGTCTCTTCAGCCCGAACAGTAAGTCTCTCTGGACCTTGTTTTCCCCAAACATAAAGGAAGGGTTTGGACTCAATGACTTTGAAGGACCCTTCTCCCTCTGGTTCTGTGACACTGATCTGGATTTAATGACCCACCAAGACTAAGCACTGCATGTAGACAAACACGTTGTCAATTTCTTGTTGCAGATATTCTATGGGTCACCAAAGCCCCTCCTTCCTCTGGACCATAGGATGACTAGCTTTATCAATGACCACATAGCCTAACCCAGGAGATGTGAATTCTTACTATTGCCCCTCACATCATGTTAGAGCAGGAATGGACCTTAGAGAGCAGCAGCCAGACTAACACAACCTTTGAATGAATGGATCAGCACCAAGGCCAGTTCATATTGACTGGCTGTTTGCTTTCTCTCCTAATGACCTTTCCCATTTATTCTATCGTTGGAAACATTGAGGGAAAGTTTGGCCACTCGGCTTCCTTTAATAATAAAGGTTATGGGTCCCCATTGGACACTTAACAATATCATTTACATACTTGCAAAAAATGATAATGCAAAAAGTAGTCTGTGGAGAAACATTTCTAATGGACTTAAGAAACTATCACAAAGGACAGGATGTCCTGTGGTTTTCACTAACTCAACATGTCCAAAAGTCAAATCGTTATCTTTCTCCTAAATTCCTCCCTACTTCAAAACGTCGTATCAAGGGCTCTACCATCGTCACAGTCAATGAGGCTTTCGGATTCGCTGGAATCCCCAACTTCTCATTCAGGCTTACCCAACCTACAAGATCTGTTTCCAGGGCTTGGCATTTCTACCTTCATGTTTGTTTTATGTGTCCCTTTCTCTCTGTTCTTCACGTCTTGTCTGGAGTATCACAGTTATCTTGGAAGTTGTCTCCTTGTTTCACTTCTCTTTCCACTCTAGTCTTTTCCATTCCACTGACAAAATGATTTTTTTCTAAAATGTGTCAGCCCCATGTCACCCCCCCCCATCATGACTTCCTATTACTCCAAAAAACAAATGCAAAGTTATCTGGCTGGTATTTGAATTCCTTCATAATGTTGCCCCTTCATAACTTCCCATCTTCTTAGCCATAATCCCCATTCATATACATGCTAGGATTTGTCTATACTCTTCTCTTTATGGTTTCTCAAATAAGGTTTTTCATCTCCCATTTATAAATTTTTACTGGCTTAATACCTGGAATGCTAGCCTCTTCATCTGCCTTTTATCTTTCTTCTAGTCTCAGCTCACAACCCACCTTCTGCAGGAGGCATTTCCACTTTCCACCAGACCATGATGTGAGTGCCAACCCCTCTAAACCTTGAGTAGGGAGATTGTCATCCACACTCTTTTGAACTCCATCCCTGCTCCTAAAATTAATTCCATTTCTAACCCAAATTTTATATGCACCCTGTTTTTAATCCCTTATTCTAGTGCATCTGTGTCTGTGTGTATACCTATACACTGTACTGAATTATTCATGTTTGTATCTACCATTATAATGAAGCATTATTTTAGCTTTTGGTTTTTTTTCATCTTTTTTTATTTCTTCAGGATTTCACACAATCCCTGGGACATAGTAAATCCCTAAAACATTTTTTGACCAACTGACTAACCAAGAGTATTTGGGTTGACTTCCCCAGTGGTTAACTGGGCAAAGAACATGAACCAATAGTCATCAAAAGAAGAACAGCAAACTACTAACAACAACATGAAATATTACATCAAATCCCCAATAAGAAGACAAATGAAAATCAAAAGATCTCACCTCCCATATGGTAAACAATGGCAAAGCTCACCAAATTACAGAAATCGGCAACATTGAAAATGGTGTAGAAAGAAAAATATTCTACCATACTTTTAATGCGGAAGGGAATTGGTCCAAGTATTCTCCAAAACAACTCAGAACTATCATTAAAAATGATCAAAGTCTGTATCAAGAAATTTCACAGTTAAGCACCTACCTAGAGAAGGTTAAAGCCCCCCAAAAAGAGTCTGAATACACCCAAAAGTACATAACAGCCTTTTTGTGTCTGGCGATAACAAAATATTAGAAATAAAAGTGAATACTTTTTTATTGTGAATGGAAAAATTAATGTAGGGCATAAATATAGTCAATTTGGGGGCTCAGTAGTCACATATATGGCATAGTGAAGTCAGGAAAACCTGGTTTGGAATTCTACCTCAGTTAAAACTAATTGTGCAACCCTGATCAAGCTATTAAAATTATTGGGGGCTTCAGTTTCTTTGCATGTAAAATGGAGATAATTGTAACATGGATGAAATAAGGACTTGGGGGAAGGGACTGTCTTTTGCCTCTTTTTGTATCCCTAGTGCTTAGTGAAGTGCCTGGAACATAGTAGGTGCTTAATAAATGTTTATTGATTGTCTGATGGATTGTTTAACATATACTTGTTGACTGTATTTCTGTGGGTTGTTGTAAAGACTAAATGAGATTATCATATGAAAAGTGTGCTGCAAGCCTTCTAGTATTATAAATGTTACTTATTATCATAATTAAAGCAATATTATTGCACCATAAGAAAATATAAATAGAAAAATTTAGGGAAGCATCAGAAGACCTTTGTCAACTGCAGCAAAGTAAACAAAACTAAGAAAACACTATACTTAATGACTACATCAATGTAAATGAAAATACCAAAAACAAGCAAGTGATTCCGAAGTTTGTTATAATGACCAAGCTTTTCCATGGCAAAGAGAAGAGAAAATGCATCTTGATCTCTTCTTGGCAGTACTTTTCACACATGATACTCTATCTCCCATGTCCATGCTTTGGTACTTACTGTCTCATATCTGTCCTTGCTTCCATCTCTTAAAATCTCTGGATTCCTTTGAGATTCAGCCTAAGCACTAACTTCTGTAGGAAGTCTTTCCTGGTTCTCCCAGCTGCCAAAACTGGTCCCTCTGAGGGCCCCTTTCTATTTGGTCTGTATATTTCTGCAAGTCCCTAGGTATTTATGTTTTTCTCATACCTTAAATGTAAGTTCCTTGAGAACTGGAACTGGTTTTTTTTTCTTTTTTACTTTGGGTGTCTTCTGCTCAGCACATAGTCTAACCCACAGTAGGTCTTCAATAAAAGCTTGTTGACTGATTCATTGATATGTGGTTAATGACTATGGTACATGGACTGAATATAGGAGCAGACTCAGTAGGTATATCCTTTAGTTTTACTATAAGGATTTTCTTTTTCTTTTTTTTCTTTGTTTACAGTATGGTTGTGGTAGGTAGTATTGTAGGAAATGATATGTTTGTAAATGAAAATGATGTAAAAAATAATGAAATGAACTATTGAAAAAGAATAATGTTGATAAAAAGAAAATATAAGGATTCATTAAGGGAATTGTCAATTTAGAAAATGGACAAATGGAAAAATTGTCTTTATATATCATTGGAAAGAATAAAATACTACTAAAAATATGAAATAATAAAGTGAGTTGGACTGAAAAAACAAAATGGAAAAGAAAAAGCTCATGGATACATGATAGCATCTGATGCACTAGCACATACATGAGGGAATTGACTTGTTCTGCTTAGTCCAAGGGGAAAGCCAAGGAGCAATGGGTAGATGTTATAAAGAGACAAACGAAAGGTTATGTAAGGAAAACCTGTCTAACAATCACAGCTCTCAAAGTGTGAAATTGCTTCATGATGACTTCATAGGTTAGCTCTTCCTGGAGGCCTTGAAATAAAGGGGAGTTATCACTTCTTTGAGTAATGGCAGGGTATATTCTAGAAGCTATTCATTTTCAGATATAGGTTGGACTAATTGGCCTTATAGAACTTTTCCAACTGTAAGATGATATGAATCTGAGAAGCTATAGGCAATTGGAAAAGGTCCAAAAAGATAAAGGGACAAGAAAGGATCACGAAGAAAAGCAGAGGATTTGTCATTGGCAAAGAGGAATGTGACCACTCCTGTGATACAAAATGGAAGAAAGAGATGGTGTAAGAAGAGTACACACTCACAATTCAAGCTGTCAAGGAACAGAATGGGCTACCTAACAGACCGGTGGGGAAGGGGAGGCTGGAAGGCCAGATATTGAATATGTTATAAAAGAGACTAAAATGGGCTAGTCCAAATATCCTCTGAAGTTATTTCACTTTTGAAATTTGGAGCCAGCACATTCCAGTGGAAAGGTCACAGAATTTAGAGTCAGTGTACCAAATTCCAATCTTGGGTCTATTACCTGTGGTCAGTAAATCTGCCAACTGATTGAAAATACATAACTAAGGAACTAAATGATCTTGGGAAGAAGAAAGTGGGAAGGAGCAAATTCTTCACAATACAAAATAAATGAGCAAGACTGAGGCAAAGGACATACCATTTTTATGAAGATCCCCATTAGAACTCTTTCTGGCTAAAAAGTAGGCTAAGATGGCAAAGAGGAAAATTTCAAATGTCTCTGGTCATAAATTCCTCCAAAAGAGATTGAGATTATACTGGGAACAGGAGCAGTAAGGCAGGTATGGAGGTTTCTTTTTCATCTTGCTTGACACCTAGCAGAGTCTTTCACACACAGCAACATTCTAACAATATTCGTTGAATGTAGCATTGAGGACCCCAAGAACCAACACTTGACTTCCAACAAGTGCAGATACATACGGATGCTTCCCAGGATCCTCACAAAGCACAGATATCAGCCACAATGCATATTCCCTTTTAAGTGTCATCTGTCTTCCTTAGCATTACCACAATTAAACTTCTGACATTTCAGAATAGCATTTATAATCTGTTCACAAGACTGGCATCCCTCTCTTTCCTTCCCTCTGCCCTCTCCATTATGTCTTTCATTTTGAATGGGGAAATCACGACTTAAAAATCCACATTTGTGCCTAGACAGGATTATTCAAATCGGGATCCTAACTTTATAATCCCCTAGGGGACTGAAGTTACTACAAGAAATCTGCAAATTCACATGAACCTCAAGCAATGCATTTTGAGACCATCTTTGAGAGCAGCAAAAGAGAACCGCATCTCATTCCAAGACTCAGTACCCTAAATATCAGTAAACTTCTACAGACAGAATCAGTACAATGTCTCATTCAATTGTTCATTGCTTTCTTTTCAAATGAATAGTAGATGTGGGTGTGATTGGTAAAATACCAAACTCATTCAAAACAGTGGTAAATTCATACATAGTGAGGAGCGATTAGCATCTAGGATCAATTGGGTTCCTCCAAATAATGGATAAAATAATAGGTACAGGAAAGACAAAACAGTGAAAGGCTTCTCCCCTTTCAGACTGTGCAGTGGTCCACATGCACTTTACATAGGGATGATGAATAAATTCAATAAAGGTGGATTGAGGCAGACTCCAAGCAACATGAGTTTATTAAGAGTGACACAAATAACTGTTAATAAAGTGGGTTAGCCTGGTAACCACAGCAATGTCAGTGACCTGAAGAGAAGGAGTGTACCCTATTTAATGATCCACAACAAAGCAGAGGTCTTGGTAGATATGGAGAAAAGGTGATAGATTGTGGGGTTGAAGCAGGAACATTACTGTTGGCTCCACTGAGAAAGGTGGGCTGGCATTCAGGTGAGGCCAATTAAATTAAGGCATGCTCATTTTTTATGGGACCCATCTACATCCTGTATGCTTTACTAGGGATCAAAAATACCAGAAGCTGTCTCCTTGGAAGAGATGAAACTCCCCTAATTATGCAAAGGACAGATAACATATCTTTTAGGGATGGCAACAAGTTAGCTTGTTGGGCTTAACAGATATCCAGGAAGTATTCCAGGGGCACTGACATGAGAGATAACAACTTTTCTTTTAAACTAACTTTAAGCTAGTTCAGGCATTTTGAGTCTGACTCTCCATTCATTTCTGACTCTTTGTGACCCCATTTGGGATTTTCTTGCAAAGCTACCACAGAGGAAAAACTAAATTCCTAAACTCAACTTGAGGACTTAGAAATGTGGCTAAAGGCAGATCCAGACTCAATTACAAAAATCAATACAGCACAAAATCAATTACATTGTAGAATCCATATGGTAGAAATCCATACAGTAGAAACCAGAAGCAATATTCATTTTCATCTTTTCAGGTACTAAATAGGCCTCTAGTTTGTGGTTTTTGAAATGTAAATGTAAATAAGCATCTCTTTTGAGATCTGTGAAGTAATTCTTATAATCAAATTAATGGTATTATAGGGTAACTAGTCACTGGATGGCTGAAGGCTCAAGAATGCTTCCAAGTGGACTTGAAAAGGAAGTTAGCTAACTCTGAAATAATTTTTAATAATAAGAAAAATAGGAAGAATAGTATTAATAAAGTGCTTGAAGCTTTGCAAAGTGCTTTGCATAGGTCATCTCATTTCATTCTCACCAAAACCTTTGCAGGTAAGTGTTATTATTATCCCTATTTTACAGAAAAGGGTAAGCTGAGGCAGAGGTTAAGTAAGTTAATCATAGTCACACAGCTAGGCTATATTGAAACACAGGTCTCCTTAACTACAGGCCCATCACTCTATCTGCTGTACCATCAAGCTTCCCAGGTTGAAAAATATTTATCTTATGCATTACAGAAAAAAAAAACAACAGATATGGAAGAAACACTTGGTTCCTGAGAGGGAATCATCCTTCACTTTTCCCCTTAAGGCTTTTTTTTCCCCACCTTCTATAGATCACCACTCTTCCTAACTTTTCACAGCATATAACAGTGTAGACAACCATAGACTGTCCAGCTTTTCATGACTGCTTGCCGCTACTTGTGTGACCACTCCTCAGTTGGTTTTGCTGGGTATTCATATACGCATAATGCTTACGCATTGGTAGTGTTCCTTTAGGCTCTGTCCTGGGTCCTGTTCTCTTGTTCTCTTCTATGCTCTCTCATTTGGTCATAATATCAGCTCCAATGGTATAAGTGATATTCACACAGAAGATTCCTTAATCTATAGATTCAGCCCTTTTCTTTTGCCTGACCTCCAGCCTTGTACTATGAAATGCCTATTGGATATTTTCAACTGAATGTCTCACAGATATCTCAAACTCAGTATGTCCAACACAGAATTCACTATATTTTTTTTTCCTGAAATCCACTCTTATTTCAAACTTCTTTATTTCTGTCAAGGGCACCACTATCCTTCCAGACACCCACATTCACAACCCACGTTATCATCCTTAACTCCTCATGTAAATACATCTCATATAAACAATTATTTCTCAAATCTTGCCATTTGGACCTTTACAAATTCTCCTGTTTATATTTCCTTCACTTTAATCACATGCCCAGCATCTTACTCCAGGGTTTCATCAGATCTTGCAATAATGTCCTAATTTGTGAATTCCTCCCCTATGCCAATCCTTCCTTAACACATCTGCCAAAGTAATTTTATTAAATTGCAGGTCTGAAAATGTCACCCCCTATTCAATAAATTCTGGTAATTCAATTTCTTCTAATATAAAATATAAATTACTATTTGGCACTTAAAGATCATCACAACCCATACCATTCACAACTTTCTAGGTTTGTTCTGTGTTACTTTCTTCCCTACACTCAATGATCCAAACAAACTGCCCTTACCGCTGTTCCTCACACATAATTCTACCTCTCACCTCCTTGCCTTGGTTTTCTCTCCATGCCACCACCTTTTGAAATAGCTGATATCCTTCAAGACTCGGTTCAAGTACCATATTTACATGACTCTTTTCTTAGTTTCTCTTTTGTATTTGATATGCATACTTCTTGTATATACTTAAATACATGCATGATGTTTTCATCATCAGAACAGAAATACCTTGAGGATAGGGAATGCTTTACTTCCATTGTTGTATTCCCAGTGCATAGCACAATCTCTAATACAGAGTGGTGATTTAATATATCTCTCCTGATTAATTCCAGAGCACGGGAAGGAGAGGGGTTTACCCCCTCCTCTAAAGAGCAGAGAAACTTGCCTACTAGGCTATGCTCCCACCCAGGAGGAAGCAGGCTCAAGGATCCCATTGACAGAGTTTAATTGTTATATGGAAACGAGTGGGTCCATGAAGCCTAGTGAAGAAACTTACCCAACAAAGAAGCTGCAGCCAAGGGAAACTGTAGAAAAAAACATGAAAAGAGAAAATACGTTTGGGCTGGAAAAGTGCTGAAAGAGTGACTCACCTTGGCCACATGTATTCCCTTTACGCCTATCTCTTTACTAGCACAATATCTGTGTGTGTGTGTGTGTGTGTGTGTGTGTGTGTGTGTGTGTGTGTGTTCGTTTGGGGGATGTGTGGGTGTGGGTGTGCTTACTCTTCTCATTTAAACAGTATTGTGAGGGGAGGAGGAATGTTTCCTTATTATGGTTTATGTTTTGCCATTTCAGAAGTATTTTTTTTTCCTTTGAGCTGTTTCCTCTGGCTTAATATTAAAGGTACATACACTGGTTGGGGCTTGTAATCCATTTTTAGAAGCATAGACTTACAAAGTACTTTAAATGTGGGATAGTCATCCTACAGGTAACCCTACCTGTGGATACAAGTCCAGAAGAGACACTACATATACTCATTGTCATCAAGCATTTTCTCAATCCACAGAGACTAATATTACAACTACTGTCATGTGGCAAAACTTAGTTGTGTTAAAAAAAAAGTTTGGACATAAAGGTGTCTTCCAAACCTTTTATTGTACTGATAAGGGAACTGAGAAGCCAAGAGATTAAGTGACTTCTCTAAGGTCACACAGTAAATATCAGAGCCTGGATTCAATCTCAGGTCCTCTAAAGGCATAATCCGCGCTACTTTTAACACTGTCTGTTTGAACTTCTAGCTACAGATCATTTCCACACCTCATGAGAATATAATTGTAGCCCTCTATCTATGGTAATGATGGCCCTGACCCAGTTTTAGAAGGGAATGTGTTTTGAAACTGGTTTTCCAGGAATGGCTAAGGAAGGGTTTACAATAACCTACACCTGTAGTGTATCCCAAACATTTGAGTTGTCTGTGTCCGGATTAAGGGTGCCGCCTAGGTAACAGAACAAAGACTGTTATCCCAGATTGGGAGGGTTTTTTTTTTGGGGGGGGGAGGGGAGAAAGTAACTTACATTTTTGCCTTTTTAAATGCCATGTTCAAGTAAAGAAAAAGTAATTACATAAACACCAAGAAGGAAGAATACTGGATTTCTGCATATGATCTAATGATAACCCCAAGACCAATCAACAATTGCAGAATGACTTTGTAAGAACCACAGCATTTTCCATTTTACAAGACTGTCTCATATATGCACACAGGGAACATAGACTCTCCAGGAGCCATAGCCCACATCTTAGCAAGGAACTGATACTCAGCAAGATGGAGTAAGAGCTGAGATAGCAAAGACCTTTCTTCTTTTAGAGCACACCGCATTTCACAAGGTTTTATTGCAACTGACCCTGCACATCAATGGAAGTGAACTAACCTTATCTGGGAGGGAGAGAAGGAAGGAAGAAGGGAAGGATGGAGGGAGGAAGGGATAAGAAAAGGTTTTCATTTTTTTTTACTGCCCTGCTCTTTGCAATCATTCTGCTATGTCTTTGCTATTAGTGAAGGAGCTGTTACCTACCACATTAACTGTTTAATAATGTCTTTTATATACCATTTATGTAGGACAGAAACTCGGCATTCTGTGCCGTTTTTGAAAGGCAGCACAGTACAATAGAGACAATATTGGATTTGGAGTTACAGGAGATGAGTTCAAATCCTAGCTCTGACACTTAGTCACTGTGTGACCTTAGGCAAGTCACTTAAAAACATGAGCCTTGGTTTCATTATCTGTTAAATGAAGGAGGGGAGGGACTACTTGATCTCTAAGATTCCTTCTATCTTTAAATCTATGATCCTAAATTGCATCTTCAGAATGTCAAGAAGAGGAAAATTCAGTCTGATGTCCTGAAGAGGATTCTTCTAGATGAGGATAAAGTTCTCAGTGAGGATAGAATCGTCACTGGGCTTTCATAGAAAGAGGAGTTTATGTTTTTCTGAGGACTGGAGGTATGACAGGAATATTTTGGTGAATTAGGAAATCAAGAATTGGGGAAATGGGGGAAAATCTCTAGTGTTTGTGCTACTTTTATTTTTTTCCATTACTTAAGCCTAGTAATTGATAAACCATCCCTAATCGAGTAGATTAACATGGCTCAAGTTCTGTGGCAACTTTAAAATGCCATATATAATGGCAGCTATACAGTATATCTGTACTGGAATTTCTTCGTTATTATTACCATTAACAATAATTAGTTTTATCATTATGAGCATAATGAAGAGTTCAGAGGCCAGCTCCTTTGTATCTAAAGCTGGGAACTGTCAATAATTGGATTTAATGCAAACAAACAACTTTGAGCCAGAAGACACGAATTCTCAAAGAGAAAAATTGGCTTCAAAGCCCCCCTCAGATACTGACCAGGCAATTCAGAGCAAGTCACTTAGCCACTATATGCCTCAGTTTCCTTAACTGTAAAACAAGGGTCTTGAAACCAGATGGTTGTTAAGGTTTCTTCAACCTCAAACCTCAGATAATTTATGCACTTAACTCTTCCTTTTGCATTAATATTCTATTACCACTATGTGAAAGTGAGAAAGAAAGAAAACTGGAAGGAAAAAGGGAAGGAGAGGAGGGTAGAAAGATAGAAGGAAGGAAAAGAAGAAAGGAAGGAAGGAACAGAGGGAGGGAGGGAAGAAGAAAGGGAGGAAGGAAGGAAGGAAGGAAGGAAGGAAGGAAGGAAGGAAGGAAGGAAGGAAGGAAGGAAGGAAGGAAAGAGAGGAATGTCAATGGATGTAAGCCTAAGCATCATATGCGACCAGCAGCTTGCCGTTTCATTTTCCTCTTACTGTTTAAAAAAACAAAAACAAAAACAAAAAAACAAAACATGGAGTCTTAAAGATGGACTCCATTGATTTCAATTTGATCAGAAGCAGACTAGTTGTCCTTACTGTAGTCACTGTTCTCATCCTTGGTGCCATCGATTGTGCCATCTGGGTGCATCTGCAGGAAATATCCCTGCTGGCTGAATAACCTTGTCACAATTCCTTTCAGCTGGGGTTCTGCAAAACAAAATCAAATGGTTACTCATTCTTTTTAATTAAAAAAAAGATGGCAAAACATGTCCACAAGTTGTCAAAAGGAATCCTGGGTAAATTATTCATCCCTTAAGCAGCCTGACCATAGCACAATTCAATAAGTATTCAGGAGAAAGAGTATCTGAATAATACTTTTTTTTCCCTTCAGAAGGAAAATCACAGTACTTTGTAACCATCAACCAAATTTAAATAAATGAAAGCTAATTACTACCCATTGAGTATCTAAGAGAAAGCAGAGGAACTTAAATAAAAAAAAAAAAAAGATTCTCTCTGGCGTCTTCATGATGTTGCAGCTTGAAGATAGGGTTTGTATTTACAATTCAATTTCAGGCATGGAAAGGGATGAAATTTTCATGGCAACTAGCATTGTGCCTGACCTTAGGCACTTTATAAATACATGCAGATGGCTGATTGGGAGTATGCGAGCAGGGTCTGGGTCAGTTCTGTTAGAGACTTATGCCAACACAATATCAGAAAAGAGTACTCTCAATGCTGAGAAAAGAAGCCATAAACTGATAGCCTTGTCAATGTGAGACATCAGTGGGTGTGCTTCAGAAGCAAATGCTGTACTTTTAGAAATAGGACCCTAGCACCAAGGCAAATTTTATTCAATGTTAATGATCGATGTCAATTTTTTTGTATCCCCAGCACAAAAAACGAGCCAAACAAAACACAAATTCTTCATCAATGCTGGTTTGTTGAAGGATAAAAACAAATTTCCCTCCTTTCTATGGAGAGATGAGGGAAGAATGGGGTGGAATGAGACACACAGTGTCAGATAAGGTTGCCCGATCGGCTCTGCTTGACTCTTTCTTTTTTAGAAGGGAGGGGTCAGTGTTGACAGGAATAACAGGTGACATCAATGGCCCAACACAAAAGTATTGAACAAATTTCAAATGATAATGATAAAGAGGAAGAGGATGAAAATGAAACCTACACACACCTCTGAAAAAATCCAATGGATACACTTGCCCTGTCCATTAAAAAAACTCAGAAAGAAGGAAATGATTTAAATAATTTCTTCCCTTGAATAAAAAAAAATACTTTGAAAATATTTCCTCTAAAGAGTCCATGCTAAATTATTCATTATCCAATCTCTGATATTTGACTGTGCCTATGAATGAAAATATATGGATGAGGAAGGGGACAGGAAGAAATATATGGTGTCGTGTTTCAGTAAGAGCACTAGCTTGCCTCCTAGTATGGTGGTGGTAGAGATAATCACCCAATTGACTTGTTCCCTTAACCCCAAATATAAACCCACTTTGACCATTTAGTACCCAAACTCACAGACATGAAGAAGGAACCCAGAACGTTAGTGATCGCTCTGGTGGTCTTGATCTACTAGAGGATAAGCCATGTCAACCATGCTGATGATTTTGGAAGGAACTGGAAAAAGATGATATATTTGTCTCCAACCTTCCAAGGCAAGAAAAGTGCCAGAATCAGCAGAGATGAACATAGAGCTTGGATCTCCTAACTCCCGACAAATATGAGTTCTGCTGGGACATCCTGTCACTTATTTCAAAAGTCTGCAATTTCTTGGGCAGGGGAAGTTATTCCATCAAAACAAAATTGCTAATATAATTTCTCCAGGCTCAGAAAGGATGATTAGTAACAACCCACCATGTCTGACTCTCCTACCTTTGGGGCTTGGCCATGCATCTAGTATCTGAAGGGAACTTGAACCCAGACCTTTCCACACAAACTCAGAATCTGGCTACTCTGCCTCCCATCGTGACACTCATAGTCATGAAAAAATTGTAATAAAAGAGGAAATTTGGGTTACTTGATTTAAAAAGGAACTCAGTGAATGAAATCTTTAACTCTCTTGTCCTCCAAAGGTCTCTGTTTTTATTCAAAGTACTATTACCTCCACACCACTTCTTTCTAATTTTATTTCCATAAAATCTTTCAGATCCCCTTCCTGCTCTCCACTCATAAGCTTCCCACCCTAATTGAAGCTCTCATCACTGCTCTAGTAGAATATTGCAATAATCTAGCTGATCTTCAGCTGCTTGGGCTTTACCCTTTTCAAACTATCAGCAGAACCAAAATAAGATTACTAAAGGACAGCCTCCAGCCCCCTGCTCCAAAGCTTCCCTCTTATCTAGCAGATAAAACACCTGTGATCTATGGCTAGCATCTCAGGCCTTTGATGACTTGGCTCTAGCTTCCCCTTTCCTTTAGCACATTGCTCCACATTTAAGGCATTCCCAGTCCCAGCCAAACTAAATTACCATTTGATCCCTGACCTCTGTATTTTTCTCCTACTTTTGTCCATTTGCACAGGCCAAGGTTCATGCATGGAATGCACTCTCTCTTCTCATTTGCTTCCAAGACTCTGTATCTTCTTTCAAGGCCCGGGTGACATGTGACATCCCTCCAGTTATTGGCACTGACTCTCTTTCTTCGAAATCATGGAGCCCTTTATTTATATCCCAATTTTGTATTCCCCCATTAGATGGTAATTCCCCTGAAAGCAGGGCCTAATGTGACTTTTTCCTTATATCCTCAACCTGAACCCTTGTCTTGTCAGCTGTAGGCTATTCATACATGTCTGTTGAATTGAAGGTTATACAATAATGTTCTTTTCCCCACTCATTTAAAAGGATTCTCCTTAAGAAAACCCATTTCCAATGGTTTTCTATACATGTGTAGGGAGTTAGATAAGGTGAGGATAGCACAGATTTTCCCTCTATTTCAAGAGAAAGTGTGTTGCTTAGGGATGGCGAGAACATTAGGGGAAACCAATAAGCCCAACTTACGGGGGTACGTGGAGAAGTTGCCTAGCTGGGTGGGGTGGCAAAGAGTCTGTGATTAGTATCATTGAAAGGAAGATCAAGGAGGTCACAGACACATAGAAATATGTGGCCTTCCTATGACATTACGGTATTATACAGTGTCGACAAATGCTGTTTGCTTTTTGCCACGATCACTATATTCATCGAAATAGCATTCCTGTCATGGGAAACTCTGCTAGAGTGCTCGGGGAACTGGGGCAGTAACTCCTGTTAATGCTAATGAGAAGAGCTCCTAGCCCCTGAGCATCAGAGCTAGAAGCACCCCCAAAGTCATTGTGAGATGATCCAAGATTTTAAAGGCACTGTACTGTGCAAGCAACAAAGGAGAGAAGAGATACGGGCAAATGCCCTTTTATGTGCTTGTTCTCCTGACTAAGTGTGTGGATGTAACCTGTGCTTGTTTATCAATCTATAAACATTTCCCAGGCACTGTGCTATTCACTAGGGATGCAAAAAGATAGCCAAGACAGTCCCTGCCCTCAATGAGCACACAGTCTAATGAGGAGGCAACATACAATCAAACCTGTAGTGTACAAACAAGCTATAGATAGGATAAATAGGAAATAATTAAGAGAGGGAAGGTACTGGAATTAAGAGGCCTGGGAAAGTCTTACTGTAGAAGGTGGGATTTTAGTTGGGACTTAAATTAAGGTAATCCAGAGGGCAGAGATGAGGAGAAAGGACATTCCAGGCATAGGGGATAGCCAGAGGAAATGCCTAGACAAGAAATTGGGTGTCTTTTTGTAGAATAATAAGGAGGCCTGCATCACTAGATTGACCAATATGTGATGGTGGAATAAAATATGAGAAGGCTAGAAAGGTAAGAAAAAGGCAAGATTATAATGGAATCCCAAGCAGAGGACTTAGCAAGCCACTGGAATTTGAGTACAGGATGGGGGGGGGTTGATGATCAAACCTGGGATTTAGGAAAATCACTTTGGTGACTGAATGGAGGATGTGCTGGACCAGGGAGAAACTTGAGGCAAGCAGACCCCCAGCAGCGATTGCAATAGTCCATGTGTGAAGTGGTGGGGCCTTGCGCCATGGTGAGGACAAGGTCAGAGGAGAGAAGGAAGCAGGGTCAGGAGATGTCACAAAAGTGAAATTGACAGACCTTGGCAATAGATTGAATATAGTGGGTGAGACATAGATGGTGAGGAATCCAGGATGATAACTAGGTTGTGAGCCTGAAAGACTAGGAAGATGCTGTTGTAGAGAAGGTAAGATGGAGGTGGAGGAAGGTTTAGGGGGAAAGAGAATGATTTCTGTTTTGGACATGCTGAGCTTAGGATGTCTGCTGGACATCCAGCTTGAGACATCTGAAAAGCAGTTGGAAATGCAAAATTGGAGGCCAGAAGAGAGGTTGGAGCAAAAAAGGTAGATATGAAAGTCATCAGCATAGAAAAGGCTGATGAAATCTGTGGAAGCCAACAAGACCATGGAGTACAATAGGGTAGAGGGAGAAGAGGAAAGGGCCTAGGACAGAACTCTGCAGGACACCTATGATGAGCATGCATGAGCCATACAAGCATGTTGTGTTGTGTGTATGTACATGTATTTGTGTATATGTTTATGCCACATGTCTAGTATGGCATATGTGTTACATAGTTTGTAGCCATGTTTGTGCATGCAATATAAGTAAAACAATTTTGAAGTTTAAGGCTATAACAGAATTTGTCTCCATTCTATTTAGGTATTTCTTTACAATGGCTAGGTTTTTAATGTTCAAAATGCTTATTGGTTAATTGACAAATTCACAAAACTCTCAGAAAAGTAGACAGCAAGCTTGGTCTGTATTCCTTGACTTGCGACACTAGCTGGCTACTCAGCAGTGAAGGAAAAAGAAGCCAATTCAGAAAAAAAGACACCTGGCATCCTCGTTCACAGGGTTTGAGGAAAATTGACAAGTCATGAGTGGAGATATGTGGTGCTGGAGTCAAATGAGGAAGTTATCCCCAGAAGTTAGGAAACAGAAGAATGAGCCTCAAAAACAAATCTTCTTCTGGAACATCATGAGGAAAGTGGCCACAGAAGTGACACAAAGTGAAATAACATAGAACAAAGAGATGGGAGCCAAGCCCCCCAGGGCCTCAAAACCATGAAGGAGGTTGTTGGCTGAAAAAGGCTTATCATTGGTCCCATGTGGCAGGCAGTGATTCCAGAGGAGAACGTGAGTCTGAGATATTTGGTGGTTGGTTGGTTTGTTTAGCAAAAGATTAGAATGCAGGTATGAAAGCTTATCCCTCCACACCTGGGGGGTGCTTAATAAATGTTTGTTGGTTTAGAAGAGATCAAGACTCAGATAAAATTATATGAAGAACAGAAACCCTTCTTGTGTAAAATGACTTGGCAATAAAGGAATAGAGGGTCCCTGAAGGATTTAAAGCAGAGAAGAAACAAGCCCAGATCTGCCTGGAACCCTTCGACATGACGGATTGTCCTCAGTGGTTTAATTTTCTTTATTAAACCAATGAGAAGCTCTAATATCACAACTTTTGTCCCTCAATAACATATGTATTTGCCTTACACTTCCAAAAGACAACCTAGTCAGAATGCCCAAACTGGGCTGCCTGGCATCTATAGGACCTAAGAGAAGCATTGCATTAGACTTATTCTGTTTGGTCCCAGACAGCAAAACCAAGAACAGTTGGAATGGAGGAGTTTCAATGAAAACATTTAAGCTCAATAAAAGACAAAAAAAGAGGAGCAGCCACTTCCTGACAGAACTGCCCTCATGGTTCCTATTGGCTCTACAATCCAACATAAACTCCTCTCTCAATGTTAAAGACCATCACCATCTCTCCATATATTTTTCCAGCCTTTTCCTGAATTGCCCCACTCCTGCCCCACTTTGTGGCACTCTTCTAATCCATCAATCTAGCCAGAATGGATTTCTTGCCATTCACCATTCTTGACACACTATCCCCCAATCCGTGTTTTTGTACTGATTGAGCTCTGCACCTGGGAATGTTCTCCCTCCTCACTTCCACTTCTTATAACCCCTCATTTCTATAAAACCAAGCCCCGATTACAGCATCTGCACAAAGCCTGTCCTGATTTCCCCAATCGCTAGAGACATTTTCCAAATTATACTGAGCTTATTTTGTCAATGAACACATAGAAAGAGAGAGGGAGGAGGCAGGGAGCTGTGGAAAGAAGGCTTCATTTAGAATCAGCGGCCCTACACTCAAATCCTACTTCTGCCTTTACAACTCATGTGACTATGGAAAGGCAGGTCGCCCTCTCTGGTCCTCAAGTTCCTCAGGCACAATGAGAGGGTTGGTTTAGATGACCACGCAAGCGCCTTAAACATCTGAATAGATGATTCTATAACCCCATGTAAGGACAGCTAAAGAAACCAAAGGGTGCTGCACTGCAACATCAATGTTGTAACAATAATCAGCTTTGATGACCGCAAAGAATCACCGCAATTCCAGTGGATTCATGAGGAAAATCGCTATCTACCTCCAAGGCAAAAGCTGATGAACTCAGAGTACAGATTAATGCATTTCCCCCTTTCTTTCTTTTTCCTTCTTTTTCTTTTTTTTCTTTTTAGAGGACACACAGATAATGAGGAATTTGTTCCGCGTGACTATTGCTCAATCGTTTTTCGGTTGTGTCCAAATCTCTGTGACCCCACTGGAGGTTTCCTTGGCAAAGATATTAGAGCGCTTTGCCATTTCCTTCTCCAGCTCATTTTATAAATGAGGAAACTAAGGCAAATAGGGTTAAATGATTTGCCCTGGGTCGCACAGCCAGTAAGTGACTAAGGCCAGATTTAAACTCGCGGAGATGAGTCTTCCTGACTCATGGCCTGGCACTCTAGCCACTGTGCCACCTATTTGCATGACTATGAATATGCATAATAAGTTTTATTTTCTTGCCTTCTCATTGGGTGGGGGAAGGGAGCAGTGGAAGGGGAGAATCTGCAACTAAAACACAACTGTATTTCAAAAAGTGAAGAAAGGAAATTTTAAAAGAAAAGGGGAAAAAAAAGAAAGAATGAGGGGTATTTAGATTGAAGAGATTTGGGTGGGGAGAGGGGGCAGAACAGAATAGCTGTCTTCTAGGAACTGAAAGAGTGAGAAAACTGCAAAGCGAAGAGTAAGATGACTAGACGGATGTTAAAGAGATGCATGTTTTCTTTTAATGGAAGGAAGAAGAGAACACCCTAAAAATTATAGCTCCCTAATGAGGAAAATATTGTCCAAAGTCAACCGCACAATGATTCCAACAAGATGCAGGAGGTCCCCATGGTACAGTACCAAAGTGTTGAGCTGCAAAGGGCACCAATAGGATCACACTGTCCCACTGTCAAAGGATACAAAAAGAAACCTCTCCTTCAGGGATGCTAACAATTGACCAAGTGTTTTGAGAAGAAATGTGCCATGCAAGGGAAGAGGGTATTGTTTGGGAAATGTTTGTTCTATCAGAATAAAATGTATCAACCCCTTGAGACAAAGTGAGCAACAAGCATTTATTAGGCACCAATGAATCAATCAAAGAAAGACGTAAAAGATTGCTGGGGATGTAGGGCAATTCAATCTCCTCAACAATGAAGAAAGATCTCAGGCTTCACAAAGCAATTCAGCCTCCTTAACAGTGAAGCGAAATCCCTGTAAGATCCCGGTGGAGGCTGAATGGTCTTCTGTCCAGGATGCTATAAGGAGATTCCTTCAAGGAAAAAGATGCTAAGTAAGGTTTCTTACAATTCCAGAAATCTTGAAAGTTAAAATAGCCTGGTCACTACGGGGTGGCCACTGGGTAACACTTCCTCCTTTCTTCGATGAGGTTTCTGACTTCATGATTGGAAAACAATGAAAATAAAAGACTTTCTCCATCCTTAGGCTCTTGTTGGAATTAGGCAGATTAATTAATAATCCCAAATATACAGAAATATATCACTCTCTGTAAATGCCTAGCATAGCACTGGGTAAGATCCGGTTGTTTTGTGATCACTGGCTGATGCACACACTCTCAGAGTTGAATGTTGCCTGCCAGATCTAAGATTGCCCAAGCTGCTGGAGCTCACATGGACTCTTGTAACATGGAAGCAGACCCTTCTGCTTCAAGATATTTCAGAAAGCATCTGTGAAGGTGGGTGGGAGATAGAACACAAAAGCCTGTGGAACCCATCACTCTGCAAACAGGGAAGGTTGGGAAATACCTGCATAAAATAAATCTCAGCCTATTCCACAGGGAAACTGGCCTGGCAGCAGGGCTTGCCAAAAATACTTAGTTTAGAGAAATGATGAGGTAGCAGATGGCTTCACCCAGCCCTGGACTTTGCCTAGAATTCTCTGCAGGTGTGTGGGGCAGGGCAAGAAAGATGGGCGATGAAGAAGAGAAGGAGGAGAAAAGGAAGAAGAGTGACAGCCCAGACAATGATTAGGGGAAAGGGAGGAGCTGTATATCAGGGCTGGGCGGGGCTGCCTGAGTGGCTGATCCAGCATCTGCCAGAGCTCACCATATTAGGCTGCCTTCGGTGGTAATACACAATTAATCTGAAAGTCACCAGCTTTCTTTAGCCAGTGGGAGCTCCCTGAGAGCAGCCCAATCTTCCCCTGCATGGAACAAACATGATTTCTTTAGCTGAAAGCACTGCAGCTGCATTTTACTGAACCACGTTGCAGAAGGCAAAGAACACCATTAAAGAGACAGCTGCAGGAAGGGCCTGGGAGACAGCTGGTTCTCCCCTGGGACAGCCCAGACTTTCCAAGGGGCTTCCCCAGAGTTGCTGAGTCTATATTTGAAGTCTTTTTGTTGTTGTTGTCCCTGCCCCACCCCCCACCGCCTTTTTTAACTTGAATGTATCAGGCCCACTGCTCTCCTCCCCTCCTGAGGTATCCTGCCTCACTCAGTGCTGCACCAAGCTGATAGCAACAGTGGCCCTAACGAACTCCATTTTTTCCAAAAGAGGTTTCACAAAGAATCAAATGACCTTGACAAAAGACAAGCCTTGGCTACCTGCGGCCTCTGATCCACGGAGAGAGAAGCATTGCATTTTTGTGAAGAGTGCTCTCCAGGGAAACAGATAGTCGGCCAAGGGAAAGCAGGCACATAATTCCTGAGGCAAAAAGGCTCATGGCAGGAAACTGGACCATCTATGTCCTCTTGTCTTTCTCAAGCCTGCTGTTGCAGGCCAGCATCACGTCCCTCTACATGCTGGCTAGACCTCACTGTGACCCCTCCCTATATGCACATACACACACGTAAACAGACAAACATACTGGACCAACAAGCCCCCTTGCTATGCAGGCCCTGTCTTATCCTGGCCGTAACGACTCCGGCTCCTTCCGACGATTCACCACACTGTGGACATGGCTCTTGACACACTTGTTCCCAGCACAACCCATGCTTCTGGCTGAGGGCTAAAACAATCACAGGGACCTGAGCTAATTTGGACACAAAGGTCCCTCATGGTACCCAAAATCATCCCCGGACATAAGAATTCTTATTCATCGAGTGGGGAAAAAAAGTCTAACATCCCCTAATCAGCCAACCAACAAACCAAGCCACCAATCAGTCAATTAAACAGGTGACTCAAATCTTACATAATCAGCATGACAAAGAACAAGGGTTTTTACCACTGAGTTAGAGGTCATTCCACCATTTGACCCTTGTGCTACCAGCGGGAGATCAAAAGACGCCTCAGCCCACAGAACTAATTTCTATGTGGAAGATGTAGCAAAAAGAGGCTGAGTCCATTCTTCTTCATTCTAGGACAAATGCACGTTTTTTTAATAAGCAAGGCCTTTCCTTTCCCACAACAGCATTCTACACCACTAGTTTCCACAAACATTCAGTTCAAACAAACAACTTCCTAAATGATTGATTAGGACCTTCCCTGGGCCATGCACCGTTCCAGGGACTACAAAGACTAAAAGTAGTCCGCTCCAGGCCTCAGGGATTTGGGGTGCATCTCCTGCTATAGGCCCTTCTTCATCCACCAATCTGTTGGTTTTCTCTCCCTCTTATAAATTCTTTGTGGTTCTTTTCTGCAAATTAATCTTTCCTCATCTATACGTGTGCTGTATCCCTACAGTCAAAAGGCAGGTCCATGGGGAAGAGAGAAGAGAATAGCATTTATTTAGTGCCTAGTACATTCCAGGCACCATGCTAAGTGCTTTACAAATACTGGCTGGTTTGGGGTCCATGGGAGCAGAGACCATGTCATTGTTTGTTTTTGCTTTGTACCCCCGACAGCTAGCATACTTAATAAATACTTATTGACTTGATTGATACAAGGGAAACATTCTCTATCTCTGGTAGAATAAAACTGTTCAAATCCTATATCTGAAACGTCTCATGTATAAGTATGGTCAAGTCAAATAGGCTCCCCGAGCTTCAGTTTCTTCATTTGTAAAGTGAGAGAGTTGTACTGGATTGGGGCTTCTTTCCCTGGGATCTATGAACTGGAGAATCTGTGGATAAATTTCAGAAAGTATTCGAACTTATGTGGGAAAAATACATATTTATTTTCATCAATATCTAATTGTAATGAATTTTTTCCTTCAGTCATGAATATAGGCCACAAACATGGTTCTAAGAAGGGATTGCTAGGTCTCATAAGACTGCCAAATGGGTTAGGGTTAAGAATCCCTGTACCAGATGGTCTATTTAGGGCACTGCCAGGTTGTCATCTATTAGCCCATGAACTGAATTGAACCTTGAAAGATAATTAGCATAAGAAGTATTATCTTCATTTTCCAGGGGAGACTGAGGCATTGACAAATTAAGAGATTTTGTCAATGTCCCACAACCAGTGAGTACCAAAGCCAGGATATAAACTTAGGACTCACAATTATTGTAGAAATGGACCAGTAGGCTAAGCAACATAAAGACATGACTTCTAATTCTCACTCTGACACTTAGCAGCTAGGCAAGCTTTGGCCAGTCACTTAATAAACTTGGCCTGTTTCCTCATTTAGAAAGCAACAAGTTTTATTGGATGACTTCCAAGATCCCTTCCAGTGCTAAATCTACAATCTGATAACTCTGGATGCCAACGTTGGCTAATTCTTTCCTCTATACTTAGTGAGAAATAGACAAGAGGAGAGGAGGATTTGGTTTCATGACAACATTCATCTTAAGAGATGAGGCATGACCAAGTGGCCCAATGTTTCTCTGACTATTCACTCTTGGTAATCACCAGACAAGCCTCATGGCAGCTTACTTCCTCCTCCTCCTTGCATTGAGCACATTTTTAGCACACCCTTTTTCAAAATCCTACTCACTTCTGCAAGAGTTCATCCATGCCCTTCTACACTGTGGGACCCAGAGCTGAACCCAAATACTCCACATGTGTCCTGATGAGGGCAGGGTGAAACTCAATCATAATTTCCTTAGGCCTGGAGACTGTCCCATTTGTAGAACACTTAGGGAAGTTGATAGGTTTTCATTTCTAACCGAAATTCTGACTTCTGCACTTCAGGTAGAATTGACTGAGTCCTCATGCCTGGTCCCTCATACTGATTTATAATGGCTTTTCAGCACTTTCTAGATGGTTACTGTAAAACATGGTAGATGTATGTGCTTAGCTTATAATAATGACATTGCAACTGAAAGTTAAGATCTGTGGCTTTCTGGGTGTTTCTGATCTTGGGTAGCTGGTGGTTATCCCCAGCCTCCTCTGCCTGTCAGATTTGGACAGTGCCTCCATCCCAGCGCCCTTTTATGCACAGAAATCTGGGCCAGGGAATTTCTGGACCTGGCTATATATGTAGAAAGCTCAGACAGAGTGAAGAAGCCAGAGCAGGGAGATTTTATCCTACTCTTAGGAGCTCTCATCACTCTCTACTCTGGCAGAGACAGCCACAAAGTCTCCTCAACTACAAGTCTCTAGAAAAATCTGGAAAGTCAGTGTAAATTAGTTTTATGTGATCGATTGGCTGGGGATAGGGAGGGGAAAGTCATCTTTAGAGCTCTGGGAAATTCCAAAAAGCCAAGATCATAACAGGATATGGGGTGATTCGACCAGTGGCCAAGAAACAGCTGTGTGTGTGGAATGAAAAGATTCCAAAGAAGTGAGCTTGGCTTTTTGACTTGTCAAAGTAGTTCACGCCTCTGAGGCTCAAATTCTTCATCTGTAAAATGAAGTAGTAAAGTAGGTGGTGGGAGCAATAGATATATTCATCTATAAGATTTAGAAAGGATTGTCAAGGTCCCCTCTGGAAATATATTACTGTGTTTGTTTTTGGAGGCAATTAGGATTAAGTGACTTGCCCAGGGTCATATAGCTAGTAAGCGTCTGAGGCCAGATTTGAAGTCAGGTCCTCCTGAATCCAGGGCCAGCAGTCTATCCACTACACCACCTATCTGCCTCTCTTATTCTTAATAATTATGTTAAAAACAGAAATTCACACTGGCACTGTGGAGGCTGGGGGTGGTGGTTTAGTAGGAGCAATTCATTTGATATATACAACCTTTCCTGGTGTCTGAAATACCACGGGACCTAAAGCTAAACATGCTAATATATAGGGCTCATGTTTGACATCAAAGTTAGAATTCAAGATACTGAAAAATGTAGATTTACTATAATAAATACATCTCTAAAATACTAATCACTGAAAGAACTGAGCATATCAAATTAACGTCTTTGAGACTCTAACAGCTTTGGGCTTTTTTATAACAAACAAAAACAAAATTACTTTCCCCACTTAAATAATATATTTTTAAAAATCCCAACAGCATAAAGAGCATAATGTGATGGATAGACAATGCAAAGATGTTCCTTTTCCTCCCCTGAAGGGGACTTCCCTGTTGTGACATTGGGCACTGGTTCATTAGTGAACAAGCAGCTAATTAGAGAAAGGTGAAAAAAAAAAAACAACAACAACTGTTGTCTGCTTAGCCCAGACTGAATCCAAATAGGCCAGTGAGAATCAGTCTAAAGAGCATTATATTCAGGACTGTGATAAACAGTTGATCTTTGACCGAGAGTACCAGAGAAATTCCAAAGACAATAAAGCTGGGCTTTCTTTGTTCATGGCTTTTGAAAGGTCAACCTCTGGCAAACCTGCTTCCTCCACAGCTGCAGGGGAAAGGCAAAAGAGCTTTGAGTTAGACTTGAGGTTGCTTCTTTCACTGAAGCTGGCTTCTTTCCCAAAACTCCTCACAGAGTTCTGCCCTGTCGCTGCATTCTAGGATCCCCTATTAGGAACCAACCTCAGTGCCCACATCTAGTCCAAAGCACATCTGAATAAGTGTCCCGTTTGCCTTGTTCCCAAGAGCTAACCCAATCCAAGCTTTGCTTACTAGATGAGGCTCATTAAAGGGGAAGCCTTTTCCTCTTCTAGCACCCAGTGTAAGGCTGGACAGTTCTAAGACTTTCAGAAGTTCTTTCTGACTTCAGCCTAAACCCGCCTCTTTGCACCATTATTCTTATGGTTTCCTTTTGAGACTTCATCTGTCGTAACAAACGGCTCATTGATTTATGACTCTAAGATCCATGCATTCTAAAACCATAATTCAAATCACATAAAAGTAACTCTCAATTTAGAAGTGCAGCAGCTAATTGGAATTCCAAACAAACAAACAAATATGGATAAATGAATAAATCCAACTACCAGGCAAATGAATGAATTCGGTGGTTGGAAGGAGGCTCTCACATGTGTATTGTTAGACTGATATATGCTAATTGATTTTGGCATGTGGTGGTGTATATCGCCCCCACATACACCTTAAAATAACAAACACTCTATAATGTATAAATTATAATTTCTATTTCTTCCACACTTTAAAATTCCAGCAGTGTTTTCTTCACAGCAATCTTGTGAGTTAGGCATTGAAAGTATTACATGTGGGGGGAGATGTGACACAGAGAAATGACTGATAGGTTTGGAGACTTGGAAGGTCTTGGGTTGAAGACTTGATATTGCCATTTAGTATCTGTATGCTCTCTAACAGGCCATTTTCTTCATCCATAAAATGAGGGGGTTGGATCATATCACCCCAAATATCCATTGTACTCCTAATTCTGTGACCCTATGTTCCTTGAATGATGAAAACACCGAGGTG
Source organism: Phalanger gymnotis (assembly GCA_028646595.1). NCBI lineage: Eukaryota > Metazoa > Chordata > Mammalia > Diprotodontia > Phalangeridae > Phalanger > Phalanger gymnotis. Next base: position 4,167,507 of record CM053626.1, on the reverse strand, counting down.
AAATAAGATGACTTATCTGTGGTCCCAAAGGGAGGAAGGGTCAAAGCCGCATTGAATCCATGCCTTTCATTCTTACCCCAGTATCACTTTGCCTCTACAACACTACACTCAGAAATTTATATAAAGTAGGATACTAGTTTAAAATAACTCTCAAGTGATGGCTTAATGAGATCATTAAACTCCTCCAGGGTCCAACATTCAAGGACAAAAATAGCAGGGCAGTGGCTAGCATCTACTTACCACTACCCACCAAGAAGGATTTCCTAGACAATAAGAGGGGAAAAGACAGTTGCCTTTATTCCAGTTGCCTTATTTTGCAAATGATGTAACTGAGGTTAGGAGAATTTAAATCATGAAATGCCTTGCACCAGATATCACAGCTAGATAGTAGCAGATAGAACTGCTGATGGGAGCCCCTGCCACATTGTATTGTCTCCTTACTTAAGTTAAAAATGTAACCAACACTCATTTTTAATTGCCAGAGTAACAGCCATTTTCCCAACCCTTAGGCTGTGCTAGAGAATTTAGGAAACCCAGCTTAATGCAGAAAGTCACTTTTCTGGGCCTGGAGACCAGAGGACCAGAAGATTTTGACCTAGAACAAGAGTCATGGTTTATAGATAAGAAAAATGAGAATGAATGTGACTGACTGATTTACCAAAGACACACTTAGTAGACAAACTGGGATCAGAACCTAGAAGTCTTAATGCTCAAGCCAGCTCTCTTGTGACATCAGAACATATCTCAATCTAGATCTCTGCTAGGGAATATCATCCCTATTTTATTAGCATTCAAAGATGTGAAATAAACTGCCTGAAGTGACACAGCTGGAAATCTGGGGGACTGGGATAACAGAGATGAAAATGTAATCCAACTTTCCCCCACTTCCTCTGATTTCAACACCATTGATTTAACAAAAAGTTATCATTTTATGTCCAGCAGAATCTCAGTCTAAATGATGACATGAGTTTGTCAGAAATTAGTCTTAGAATAATCAAATCTTCTATCACATATGGCAATGATGTACAAATGGATACGTGATCTCAATATTGCTCAGACTACCTAAATATAAAGGGGAAAACTATATGAAAGGCTACACTATGTGCAACTATGGCTGCGCAAGAATTCCTGTTGAAATGAGGCTACCATAAAATATGAAATTAACAATTCTCAATACATAAAATTGGAAAAAATGTTCATAAAATCATCTACAATTAGAAAATAAACTGTTTACTGGGGAAAACATTTTGTCTCAGTTATGGATGAGAAGGTTCTGATAGCCAAGATACATGGGGAAGTAATATAAACATATAAAAAATGAGCCAGTCCCCAATAGACAAGTGGTGAAGAGTATGAGGAAGGAGTTTTCCAAAGACGGAGTGAAAATTATCATCATCCAGATGAAAGAAGGCTTGAAATTAGCCATAAGAGAGAAATGCAAATCAGAACAGCTAGGTGGTAAAGTGGGTATGATGCCAAGCCTGGAGTGCCACCTAAATTCAAATTTGACTTCAGATACGAACTAGCCGTGTGACCCTGGTAAAGTCATTTTACCTCTTTGCCTCAGTTTCCACATCTGTAAAAAGATTTGGAAAAGGAAATGGTCACCCACTTTAGTATCTTTCCCAAGAAAGCCTTAAAGGGGGCCATGAAGGTCCTGAAATGATGGAAGATGACTCAACAACAACAACAACAAATCAAGACAACTTTCAATTTCAGCTGGTATCCAACAAATTGGTTAATATGTCAAAACATGGGAAATGTGGAGGTTGGAAAGATCTGAATAGGCATAATAATGAGTTGTTGATGGCTCTGTGGATTCATATAGCCTAGGGCGGGGGACGGACCTGAGGCCTTGAGGCCCTACCCCTGGTATAGCCATTTTGGAAAACAATTTGGAAATATTAATCAATAAATTGATTAATAAACTTTATTAAGAACCTACTATGTGCTCATCACCAGGGCTACAAACAGAGGCACAAGACAGTCCCTGAACTCAAGAGGTCACAAATTAGTGGTGGAGATAATGAGCAAATAAATTCATTCAAACAATCTATATTATATATAGGATAAATAGAAAACAATTAACAGAAGAAAGGAACTAGAATTAAGAGGAGTTGAGAAAGTATTCCCCCAAAAGATAAAATTTTATTTGGGACTTAAAGGAAGGCAGGGAAATCAGTGGGTGATGAGAAGGAGGGAAAACATTCCAGGCACAGGATATGGTCATAGAAAAGTCTGAGTTGAGAAATGGAATATCTCATTTGTGGGAGGGCAAACAGGCCAGTGTCACAAAATTGAAGAGTACCCAGTGAGGAATATGTAAGAAGATTGGAAAGGTAGAAAAAGGTAATTAAGGGCTTTGAACACCAACTAGAGAATTTTGTATTTGATTCTGGAAGTGATAGGGAGCCACCGAAGTGACTAAGGGAGAGATAGGCACTTTAGGAAAAAACACTTCAGTGACTGAATAGAAGATGACCAGAGTGGGGAGAGACTTGGGCCAGGCAGCCCCATCAGCAGCTATCGTAATAGTGTGTGCTGATGGGGGCATGTTCCAGGGTTGGGGCAGTGTCAGAGCATATGCAAGAAAAGTGAAATCAACAGATTTGGCCAATAGATTAGATGTGGGGAGGGGGTGGCAGTGAGAGAGAGAGAGTGAGGAGGCTAGGATGATTCCTAGGCTGTGAGCTTGAAGGAGTAGGAAGGTGACATTGTTTTCTACAGTAATAAGGAAGGGAGGATATAGGGGGAAAGATAATTATACTTTGGACGTGTGGAATCTAAGAAGTATACTAGAATTTATTACAAGACATTTAAATAAAGTGACTGAAATGGTCATGTCTTTTGACCCTGAGATTCCATTTCTGGGCAAATATCACAAAAAGTTAATTGACAAAAAGAAAGACTCCTCTTTATTATTAGCATCACAAAAGGAAAGGTTTCCCAAATATTTTTAGCAGAACTTTTTAAAGAAACAAAGAACTAGAGTCCAAACTGATAACTATCATTTAGGAATGGCTAACTAAATTGAGCTAAATGAATGCAAGAGAAGAATGTTGTGCAATAAGAAATGACACAGGATAAACACAGAGAAAATGTGGAAAGACCTCTGTGAACAGATGCAAAGTGAATTTAGCTGAACCAGGAAATCAAGATATAGTGACTACAAAAATATAAAGTGGACTGACACCAAAACCAAAAGAGCTGAAAATGAAAGTTGAAGAATCACATAGAACAAATAACCTTAAAAAGACATAAGAGAAGGTGTGTCCTCCCATTCTTCGGCAGAGAGGCTTTTTGTTCATTTGTTTTTTGGGAGCTGGGCTCCATGAGTATGAAACAAAGTAAATAATTAAAGTTTTTTTCTTCAAAATATTGATTGGTGTTGCTGATTTTTCCTCTTCTGTTTCTTCTTTAAAAAAAAGAGAAACATCTTTAATATAAATAATGGCTCTTTGGGAAAGGATATGGGGGAGATACAAGGAGAAAAGTAGACAATATAAAAATAAAACAAAAAAAAACAAATTTTAGTGAAAAAAAATGTTTTTTTTTAATTACCAGTAGTAAGAGAAATTGAAAAAAAATAAAAAGACAACTGAGATTTTATCTCATACCCACCATAATGGCAAAAAATATAAAAAAAGTAGTGTTTATAGGAAATCAGGCACGCTAAGATATTATGGTAGTACTATGGATTGCTCTAATAACTCTAAGGGGAAAATGGAATCATAGTAAAAAAAATCACTAAAATTGTACATAATGATTTCTGTAATGTAAAAGATACCAATAAAACTTTTTTTTTTACTTCTTTAAAGCATTACATGATAGACAAATGACACCTTTTCTGATCTTCCTAATTGCTGACACCTCCCCCACTATCTCAAATATAATACCTTTGGACCTATCTGTATTTATTCTGCATATACTTATATACACACTTGTTACCTCACTCAGTAGGAATTGAGTGTGGAAAGGTGGAAATGTTTTATTCTTTTTATTCTTATACCTAACACTTAGTTCAACATCTGGTGATAACAGATAGCAAATGCTCGTTAGTTGATTCCACCGCCATGGCCAATCACCAACACACTGATGATATCTGTGGAAATTGCACATGATGGAAGTCTCTTTGGTTGTATCACTACCTGTGTGCAATAAGAGACACCGTGTGGGAAAATACTTTAATGGAAAAGAAGGTACACTTGTCCATAGCCCAAGTGCTACATGGATACTCTGACGATGCTCTTCAGAGGCCTTCTCACGTGGAATCACCCAGGATTTGAAGTCATGGGTGGGTGGCTAGCCTTACTTTTCAAGGGAACACCCCTGTGAGTATGAGCACAGACCCACGCAAGTATTACCATAGGTGAAACCAAAAGTGATTTCATTTCATTGAGAACTTAAAGCAGAGTAATAGAGTCCATTCAATCTTGGAGGACCAGAGTATCTTGGGGGAAAAGCATTGCCCCATACCTTGTTCCCATCAACAATTTCAAATCATGGCCCCAAAGAAGCATAAGCAAGTCTTTTGTAGAGATCCATCATGAAAATCTCTGTCTTATCTATGCCAAATGGCTATGAAAACCACAGTGCACTCCAGCATGCCACGACAACATTTGAGTGGGAAGAGAATTAACCAAATGACAGCCAGACAATCAATCAGAGAGCAAGCAACCGATTGGAGTTTCTACACTCGATGATATGTGTGAAAGTCTTTCCAGAAAGAGCACCAAATCAGAGCATCTCAGGCTCACAAAAGGAGCTTCAGAAGTCACTAATGAATATGTTCCATACCTGATTCCCTTCCTGACTCCCTCCTTGATTCCCTCCACAACACATTAGAAAAGTCATCATGCAGGTTTTTTTTTTTAAATTCCTTCATTGTAGGGGAACCACCACATACTCAAGCAGCCCATTATACCCTGGGTATAGCTCTAATTCCTGTGGATGAGACATTCAACATCCTAGACTCTCAATCAGGTTCAAATGCCATATGTGATTGTAGTTAACTTTCAGTGTTCCATATTCACAGAGATTGGGAGAGACACAGATAATCCAAAATCATAGAATTCCTTGAAAGTCACTAATAGCCTGGTAGCCTAGTATACTATTTGAAATATAATTATTTTTAATTATGTTTTGATTCAGTAAATATTAAAAAGGAGTTTGCATTTGCCAAGCCCACACCACTTGGCTGCTGCTGGCGGAAGCCTGATTAGGTTTCAACTCTTCTCACAAAGAACTAACAAAGTGGATAATCCATATTAAAAAAAAACTGAAAAAAGAAAATGATAGAATGAATTGTTTACAATCTTGGTACCAAGAAGTTTGTCATAATGAAAAAGAACATTGGCTCTAGCCCTTCCTACCTTGCTGATCATGGGCATCCCATTAAACATCTCTGGGCTCAGTTTCTCAGCTGTAAAACTGAGGTAGGAGTTAATGGGTTCCGTGCCTAGGATCCTGTGTGCTAGACACCATAAAACTTCCTCTTGCGAATGTTCACAAAGGTCCATGCCTACCTCTTCATCCTCCCCAATTAAACATTTTTTTTGAAAAATATGTTAAAAACTACTTTCTATTCAATTGTACTACTATTATTATTTATCTAAGAGCTTGCATTGCAAATTACTGTTGTTGTTTTAAATTTTCTTTACATTTATGCATACCCATTTGTTTTTTTTTAAGGGCTACTCTGGCATTTGCAGGCAAGCCTGAGAATTCAGCCACTCTTTATCAATGCTAGGTCTACTGGATAAGAAACCCACTCTGACTCACAAACGATTGTCTAAAATTCATCTTTTTGTCAACCAAGGGAATATCCATATTTAAATTAATGATGACATTTTCTCTCACTAATGCCCCCTCTTTTGATTCTAAGATTAATTTAAAATTATTATAATGATGTTAACTAATTATTAAAGGAAACAGTGGCTAAATTATTTTGTAATTCAGTCCAATTTAAATTATTTTTTTTTAGTTCTTTCATATATAAATAATTCAACATTGCCTTGATTTTATAACATGACCTTTCAGACAGGTAAACTAAATGCCACTTTCTTACTTTTCCAGAAATGCTTTCCCAAAGCATTTTCATTCCTGCAGCGTTAGGGTGAGGATGCCAGGCAAAGGGCACAATAAGGCTTAAGGCAATATGCAGGTCAACATAGCGAAAGGTTGAAAACCATAATCCTCTATCTCACTTGGTTTACACCAAATGACACCAACGCAGAACAACATGTGCTTGAAATGGACCACAGAATCTAAGGCGTTCCTCAGGCCATTTTAAAAAATCTCAGTTAGTCAAAACTGAGGAAAATGCTTGATACCAGAGCAAAGGAAACTCCTCACGATTGACAAGATTTTCAATAATAATGATACCTCTCTATTTCCGTCAAAATGCACAAGAAGTTGTCGATTTCGATCCCTTTTGTATGACTGTCCCTAGCCAACAACACATACAAGGAGCACATAATAAATATAATAATTATGAACAGAATCATATGGGGAGAGAAGGCATAGTTAAGGGGACATATTTGTCTATATTATGTATTTCTAGTTTTCATAGATTGCCAAGATAAGCTATCACTAAAGCCTTTAACTTTTGTTGCACTTACCATGAGCTTAGCGAACATGGCATGGTAGAATTAATCTAATGGACACCATCCAGCAATGTGTTGTTTTAACTAAGCACCAGGTAAAGGGTTTCTGGATTCCGTGTTTTGAAAACTAAGGTTAGACTTGAAAGGAAAGAAAAAGGAAGGAAGGAAAGAAAAAAGGAAGGAAGGAAGGAAGGAAGGAAGGAAGGAAGGAAGGAAGGAAGGAAGGAAGGAAGGAAGGAAGGAAGGAAGGAAGAAAAAAGGCCCAAATGAGAAGTCTATACATACTGTGATTCAGGATTGCATGAGCAAAAGGAGAGATAGAGAGAGGACACAGACACACCTGGTGTAGACTGCATATGAAATGTGAGTCACTGTAGTGATGAAAAGGAAGGACTTCAGCAAGGGGAGATTGGTGTCAAGTAGCTCACAATTCAAAAGATGATATTTGGCTTCTAACATGATTTAAACACTTCTATTTCAATATAAGCATTTTTTATTCTACAATTTCACTTCAAACAAATAATGAATCCACTGTTTGGAAATTTGATTAGTGGATATGACTTGCCCGTACCTCCCTATGGTCCCCTCCACAGTGGGATTACTTATTTGTGATGCATGGACCACTTCCGAAAAAGAATTTTAGAATTGAGATCCATAAAGATAACTGGTCCAATGACCTCGTTGATTAATGCCTAAGAGATCTCACTGGCTCTGTCAGGGACTAAGTTATTTTATCCCCTAAATCCTTCTTTAAGTGAAATAGGTGATATGTTGAAAAGATAACTGAAGAGCTTAAGAGTTGGCTGGATTATTATTTTTTTTAACGAAGGTAGGTTCAGTGGTCCCCAACACTATTGCATTCCTTTCAATATCACATTCCTCTTCACAGGAAACAAAGCTTTCATCCATCCATTCCTTTGTCACTTTCAATAGTTGGGGATGTTTGGTTGCTCCGACAATAATTTCAGATCTCAAGACTGACTGGATCAGACATTGGGGCCTGGCCTTATTTCTAGTTCAGCCCACAGCACTGATATCTCTGCTGGATCTTGAGGAGGTGAGGGGAGTGGGGATGAAAGATCTTATTTTCTATTGAGATCCCTCCATCAAAGTTGACTTTTTCAGAATGGGGGGTGCTCTTTGGAGTATGGCATAGGAATGGACAGGCCTGGTCTTCATGGAGATTATGTCTTGACACAAATACTGCATGATAGATGAGGAACAAATTCCCAGCTGCCACTTTATAAGTAACAGTCCTAATGATCTGCATTAATGACCCTTTCACTTTTCATTTCAAGCTGAGGGGTTCAAGTACATCACATTCCAGAGAACTCCCTCCACAAGGGCCAACACATTCTATTCCTGGCTGTGCTGGCACATTCAGCTGGAAAGGCTTTGTATGGCATGCAATTGATACAAAGTAGCCACTCAACAATGTTGGTTGATGATGATGGAGGAAAATGGCTTGCATTTATGGAAGGCTGTGAATGCCAGCCAAGTGCATCTCCCAGAATAGTTGGTGGGCCAAATGCCTAGGACCTCAACCAACCATGAAAGAGGCAAAGAGCCCTTTAATCTACCTTCATTGCCCTGATTTTTTCAAAGGAAATTGAGGAGTTCTTTTGTCTTTTAACGAAAAATGGACACTTCAAGGTGAAAGGTGGCCAACTGGGCACAGCAGCACCCCTGGCCATCGAAAGGCCACCTGGAGTCGAATCGATCTTCTGCCATCCTTGTTTGTCCAGCAGGGACAGAAACAGTCATGTTGGGCTGCACCGATTTCAATATTCTCTTCCCTCTGGCACCTAGGACAGTGTCCAGCAGAGAACGGGTAGTGGGTTTTGCCTAAAGGCACCAGGACCGTAAAGCATTTGATCAGACCTGTTAACTGTTACAACTAATTGTCTCTCCTACTAGGAAGTCAAAAAGAGCAATATGTCAGTGGAATGCCATTGCTGGAGAGGTGGCTAATGGTAGGGGAGACTTAGCTTGGGGACAAAGCCTAAATCCAATCCCATCTCCATGAGTGCGCTTCACTTCTCTGAGCCTCAGTGTATCAGTAAAAACTGGCACGAATTAACACCTCTAGAGCCTGCCTCAAGGTCCTCCCCATCTATTAAGTAAAATGGATTAGAATGTTCCTTCAGGGCAAGCCTTTTGTTGTTCTTGTTTTTACTTTCCTTGTGTTCTTATCACAAGGCCTAGTGAATGGGAAACACTTGTAAATGTTTGATGTTTGAATACACATATACAGGAAAGATATAAAACCAGGGGATGTAGTCCAGGCATTGTCTATGACCTTCGTTTTGGAATTTTCCCCTTTTAGGGAAAATAGTTATCTGCCTAAATGAGGGGTTTGGCCTTAAAAAAAAGGTCTCAAAGACTTGAGAACAGCTCAAAACAGACTTAAATGGAATTGGGGAAATGTTTAGTAAAATAAATAAAAAGACAACATCTCCTTCTGCCCTCTTCTTCTATAGAGGGCAGAAACTGCCCCTTCCACTCCTCACTCCACTTTGCATCTGCTGCCCTGTCTGGTCACAGCTCCACAGAACAAGATGCTCCTCCCAGGATAAACAAATTGCTTCTAAACTCTGACTCAAGCCTGATTGACTCTCCCTCACTCAGCCTTGTCTCCTCTCTGATCAGAGAGCTGGAGGGCAGAGTGCCAAACTCATCCCAATACCTTCCTTTAAAGAAGGGAGAAACTGGACTCTCAGGTCTCTCCACTTCACATCTATTGCCCTGTCTGGTTTCAACTCCATGGAACAAAATGCCCCCATGCAGGACATGCCCCAGTGGTGCCCTGCCCCATCCCCCTTTCCTGCCTCCTCTTTTGTGTTTTATCCTCCTACTAGATTGTAAACTTCTCAAGATCAGGGGCTGTCTGAGGCACTTAATAAATGTTTACTGCATTTTTGGATTGACAATACAAACTAGAAAATAGTAAATTGTGCTTTTCTAAGTCAATATGCAGCCAGAGGGTTCCATTTCTTCTTACAGTTTGACACTACTGGCCTATATCTCTAAATTACCTTTACTGTTAAATTTTCAGACAAGCATCAGATTTCCAGTTCTCCTGGGCAGCAGGTCTTATTTCTCCCTACCTGTCAGCCTGCACAAAGCCGAAAGGGTGGATCTGCCATACCACCAGCCCTGTGGAATACCCAACCCATTGTAACATCTATAGTAGCAGCTCCGTGGAGCTTGAAAGCAGTGACTCTTTGGTTCAGTACCAGGCATTCAAGAGAGGTCTAATAATTAAGCAGCTTGATTTTCCAGAGTGGGCATATGTACTTGAGAGACTTCTTATCAAGAATAAACCCCACTATGTACTGAATGTGGATACTTTGGCAAAAAAGGACATGAAAATAAATGTAAAATCTTACACATCATTCCAAAAAACATTAATTTCACAAGTACAAGTTGAGGGAGGTGAGCAGGACAGAAGTTCATTTGGGAAAAAAAAAGAAACATATCTGTACACTTTGGGAGACCATGAACTCAACAACAGTCAAACAGTGAGAGAGGGATGCTAATGCCAAGTTCAGCTAAATTAACAGTCATGATGTACAAAATTTGAAAGTTCACATTCCCCTTCATTTTCTCCTGGCTAGACTACATTTGGAGCACCATATTCCCCTCTGTGCTGCATATTTTAAGAACAGCAATAATAAACATGGCCTTGTAGCTAGTCAGGAAGCTCTGAGTTCAAATTCTGTTCATGGCAGTCACTAGCTTTATAAGCCTGGGAAAACCTTTAACTTCTATGTGGTTCAGTCAACTCCCTAGGGATGTGTCCACTGAACTGATTTAGGATCTATGTTGGTATGTGGAGTTTCCATGGAGATCCTTCTCTATACTGAGGAAATTGCAGCCCAGTTAGGTATTTTCATATTAACTAGCTGGCAACCACCCAGGGATAGGTACCCAAATTGAGAGGAGGGCCTTCAGACTGGATAGAAGAGGATGAGCCCAAGATCATAGGATCATTTAGTCAGAAGAAAGAGAACAATTAGGAGAGGCACTGTAGTTGTCTTCAAGACTTGAAGGACTCTTCCTGGAAGAGAGATTAGATTTGTTCTTCTTGGACCCAGAGGGCAGAGTAAGTAGACTTTCAAGAAAACCACAAAGAAACAGATTTAAGCTTGATGAATTTTAAAGAGGACAAAAAAAATGAAGCAAAGGCAAGCCCAAACCTAAAACTCCTTCTAACAATATGAACTGTCCAAAAGCTGAATGAGATACCTCAAAAGACATGGAGTAACCCCGCATGTACATCACCAAAAATTACTTAGCATGTCATACAGGGGAGTCTGATTGTCTCTGAGGTCCCCTGAAAACTATTAGAGTTAATGATACTGAATATACTGGCACCAATTAAAGGCATTTGGCCATCAGGGACAAAGAAAATCAAAGGTACAAAGTGATTTCATTCTTCGATAGCCAGGCATTAATTCTGGAAAATGGTCCCCCTTCAAACAGGCTATACTGAAAATGAATTCCCAACTAAGCCAAAACTCATTCATATCACCATGTTCTCCAGGACACCACAAAGGAGAGTCATTTTGAGAAACACAAGGACCAACTCCATTTTTAAGTATTTTTCCCCTTATTGTTGCTTTTAGAAAGAGGGTGGAGAAGGAGGAGGTAGGCTGCTCAGGAAATTTGAGCTGCAGCATGTGGGAGGTGGCATGGTAATGGACAAGATGCCAACTCACTTCCTGAGAAAAGCTGCAGAGAACACCAACACAGGAGACTGTGGAAAGGGCTGCAGCCCAAGTGAATGAAGGCAGAGCAAGCCCACCTCCCCTGACCCTCCAAGGGTCATTATGTCTAGTTACTTTGAGTTGCAATTATGAAAGACTAATGGAGGGAACACCAGACATTCTACCAACTTCTAAGATCCAGGACTACTTGCAGTTTTCTTTCTCCCCACATCCACTTCCCATGTGTTTCCTAAAATGAATTGTTTGTTTTAGCAAAATTCAGGAATGCAGCCCAGGTGAGAGAATAGGATTGAAGAGAATAAGAATCGTTGATAACTGCAGGTCATGCCATTCTCTCCATCTTTTACTCCCAGTGTGAACCTCATGGAAGATTTACTCGCAGTGTGAACCTAAGGAAATTCTGATTTGGCTACAGCTTTTATTTTCTTTTTGCTGTGGGGTCCTTCCTTTGGAGAAATCATTTGACTTTTCATCCCTGATGCTCAATAATAAAAGGTATTATTTAATTCAGGCTACTTGTGAAGACCCTGGTAACAGCTGTGACCAGCAAAACCTTCTAAGTTTACAACCAAGAGGTGAAGAATTTCCATCAAATTTCAGCAAGTCCACACTAAATTGCTCACAGTCGAATTTTCATTCCTATAAGTAATTAAGCATGCTTCAATTAGGTTCATTCATTATGCATTCCTTTATTAATTGCCTACTATTTACCTGACACTGCCTTAGAAAGCTTTTTTAGGATTAAAGGACAAAAACTAAACATTCAAGGAATTTACGTCCAATTGGAGGAAAACTACAGGTACACAGAGAAGAAAATCCAAAAATATTCTTAAAGTCAATATGAAAAGAATTTCAGGAAGAGAGAAGGAACTAGTCAGGAAGTCAGTTCCCTAAAAAACCAATAGAGAAGTCAGGAAAATGGAAAGGTTTAGACATAAAGATTTTGTACTGTACAAGTTGAGTTTGAGATATCTATAGAACATTCAATTGGAGATGCCCAAATGGAAGTTAGTGATGATAGAATGGACTGAGAGACACATTGGGGCTGTAAATGTTTTTCTGGAAGTCAGCTTCATAGAGGTGATAATCAAACCCCCAGGGGAAGATGGTTATTGATCAAACAATATTGAGTAGTCACCAGATAAGGAGTAGAAAAACAGTGCAATAAAAGCCCAGGAAGGAAAGGTGTACAAGGTGGGGACAAGGAGATGGTCAATGGTGTCAAATGGTGGAAGAGTCAAAAAAAGATGGGTTCTGAGAAAAGGCCATTGGATTTGGAAATTAAGAGATCAATGATAACCTCATAAAGCGCAGTTACAATTGACTGAAGAGGGCAAAAGTCAGTTTGAAATACACTAAGAAATTAGTGGAAGGTTAGAAAGTAAGGCTAGCATTTCAAATACTTTTACCAAAGCTCAGGGACCATCGGAACAATCCCTAGGACATTGAATGAATTGGTCCGTGGGTGGGATTTCTGGGCTGCTGTTGGGTCTCTGTAAAGAAAGGCCATAAAGCCTTGTGGCTGAAGAGGCACCTCTGAGCCTAGTAGAGTTGGACCACATCTCACCTCAGACACATAGTGCCATATGATCCCAGGCAGCTCACTTGGCCACTTAGGATTCCAGGTGACTCACTAAGAATATGAGTTGCATAAAACATGCTATTTTGGTAATGGAGTAACTCCCTAAACTGATAAAATGAGAGGTTTTGGTTGAAGAAAAAAAATGATCCATTGGAGCCAGCAGCCCCAAACAAGACCATACTTGATGAAGGATGCAGCAGCCTGCCCTTAGTACTTAGCCATTGTGCCCAGCACAGGACCATCTGCAATGGCACTCCAGACTCCATGCTGCCTGCCCTTGGGAAGCATATCTGTTAAGCTTTGAAAATCCTGTCTGAAGCTGAGTTGTCCAGACTTAAAACTGAGTATAAACACACTTAGTCCTCTACATATCATCAAGCCCAGATTAGACCATACTTCACATTTCACCTTTTCATCCTATTTGGTCATCTAGCCATTGACCCTATTGCCATGAAGGAATACCACCTGCCTGCCTCTGACTTCTCCTTCCACCTCAAACTTTTAGCATTATTATCATTTCTTCTTGAGAGTGCCAATAGGCTGATCTATGGGTCAATTGGTCATCCTTGTGATTGCTCGGACCCATATTCCCTTCCCAGGCCACCACTCCCCTGTATGTATCAACTGCCTTTATTTCAATGTAACTTCCTTGAGGGTAGGAACTGTCTTGCTTTTATATCTATTTTCTCAAAACTTAGCATTATATCTGGCTCATTTTACCTACTTAATACATGTTTTTCATTCATTCACCTTTAGTCAAAGTAGTTTGGGGGGGCGGGGAAAGAAATAGATGGAATTTTTTTTTTAAATGTGTGCAGAAACGCCATGATCAATATAGTCCAAGGATGACAGGTTTGGAGTTTGAAGGGATCTTACCAGTTATCAAGCCCCAAACCCATGATTTTATTTTTTAAACTTTTTAAATTTTGTTTCTAATTTATGGAATAAAACCAGCATTTCCATAGCATTGTATAATTAAAAAAAAAAGATGACTGCACATGAATTCTAGAGAAGTTAGTGATCTACCTTGGGTTGCACAAGACCCATAACTTCAGTGAATCCCGGGCCAAAGCATCAGTCAATCAACAAACATCTCTTAACTGCCTATTATCCAATAGGCACTATACTGGATGGTGGGTACAGAAAACATCAGGATGAAACAGTTTCTGCCTTCAAGGATGTCACATTCTATCTGGAAAGCCAACATGTATACATATAAATATATATATATATGTCAATGTATAAAAATAATTATAGAAGAGGGTACTAGCAGCTGGGATTTTAGGAAAGGTGTCTTGTAGAAGGTGGCACTCCAGCTAAATTCTGAAGGCCCCAAAGGATTCAAAGAGCAGTCAAGGTATCAAAGAACCAAGATCGAAGACATACTGTCATGGAAGAAGAATAGCGTGAAGGCCAGTTTGTCTGGAACAATGACTGAGGGAAAGGGAATAATGGATAGTGGTCCAAGTTAAAGCCATTAATTGAACACTTTTTAATGCACTAGTCCCTATGTAAAGTGCTGGGGATTAAAAGAAAAATCCAAATCATGTCTTCCCTCAAGTCACTTACCTACTAATGAGAGGATATAGTAGGATATCAACAAATAGTTCTCAAAGGAATGAATATAAACTCTTAGCAACTACTTGAAAGAATTTTCCTAGGCACTAATCATAGGGAAATGCAAATCAAGATAAATCTGGAGTTTCATCTCACACCCACCAAAATAGCAGACAGGACAAAAGGTGGAACAGTCTATATTAAAGGGGATCCAAAAAGCCAGACACAACAGGTAGGAAGTAGAAATTAATTTGGAATTAGGCTTAAAATGTGACTAAACACTCACACCTTTTAATTCAAAAACCACTATTGTTTAGTCCAAGCATGAGAATGATAGTAAGAAGGGTTCTTCATAGCCCAAAATACACATGGCAACATTTTTGGTAGGAGCAATGACAAGAAAAAGGTAGATAGAGGCCCATCATCTAGAGATTTGGTTAACAAATTATCCCAGAATAATGTTGTACCACATGAAAACATAAGTGTAATTTATTTATCTTGCTCTTATGAGAATTCAGAGAAATATGAGGAGGCTTGAATGAACTGATGCACAATGAAGTGAGCAGAACCAGGAAAGCAATATATATGCAATGATTACAGCACATAAATAGAAAGAATGAAAACAAAACCAACTGAATATCATCCAATTATGATAACAAAACTTGTTCTCAGAGGTGAGCTAACAAACCTCCCCTTCTTTCCAGAAGGGAGGGACTATAGACATGGATTATCAAATATACTTTCATATTTGGTTGGGGTGTTGGCTAAATTTGCTGAAGTATTTATTTTCTGTGGCAGCCTCTATGTATCTCTCTTTCTCTCTCTTTCTGTCTCTCTGTCTCTCTCTCTCCATCCTCCCTTTTTCTTCTTTGTTACAAGACATGTCTCAGGGATGGGACAGGAAGGACTTTGTTTGGGGGGGTAGAGTGTGAAATGAAGGTGACTTTAAAAAAAAGCAATCAATAATCTTAAATCCAGAAGAAGTAAAAGTATTGGTGTGGCGTTGATGTTGAGATTACATAACATATTTTGAGTGCACTCAGTCAACATGGTTATGTGACTATCTCCATTGGCATTCAGTCTCATTCATTAAAGAGGAGAGGAGGCAGATAGTGGAAGCAATCCAACACTGGTATCTGCAAAGAGATAGGCAGCAACAGGGCAAATGGGCAAAGAAATCAAGACTAGAGGCTAACATTTAAATCGAATTGGATAACTGTAAGGGTCAGGATTTTATAGGGAGGAAAGTGAGGTCAGAGCTGGGTTAATAGCCTGGGAAACTAGGAAGGGAGAGAGTGATTGTAGGCTGGAGTGAGGATTCCAAACTCAGTTAGGGAGGGAGGGGTACATGGAGAGATGGAAGGAAGGAATTAAAGAAATTGCACTGAATATTTGAAAAAAAAAGATTTGTTGATTTCCACCCACTGCAAGATGGAGAGAAAACCCCAGATTGTTGGGGCCATCCAGTAGAAAGGCAGCATTCACTATGGCTTGCTATGATATGAAGATTGGAGCAAGTTTTCCTGCTCTGCTTCTGCAAGAAACTATAAGATTTCTTGCAACTCTTGGCTCAGATGGAGATGGAAAAGATAAGCTAGATCTGTCTCTGATATCATGGAGAAGAGATCTTTCTTTGTCACTTGAATATCATATCCAACAAGGCAAAGATGGGGCAAGAGCCTGAGCCCTGCTCCTGATCACTGTACTCAGGGCCCCTCCCAGGCAGTCTTGGTCATTACTTGAACTCTCATCTCTGGGGCCACCTCTTAAAGAAGGGAAAGTGTTGGGCTTCCTAGGTGCTGCCTTTATTGTGATTAGAACAAATATAGTGGACAGTCATGATGACCAGGGTCTTGACCTGGCTCACTCCTCAGGCCAGTGGCTCTCTCTTCTGCCTTCCAGAGATTCTTAGGGATAAAAGCTACGGATATCGGAGTATTGAGGGCAGCAACTATCTTTTGACTCTTTTTGTATTCCCAGTGCTTAGCACAGTGCTTGGCACATAGTAGGTGCTTAATCAATGTTGATTGATTATGTTTGATGAGGTTTTATGCCGGGCATCAGGATTATAAAGACAAGGATAAAGTAACTCTTCTCCGAAAGAGTTTCCATTCCAGTGAGGGAATGCAAGAGGGCCATCTGTAATTAAATTCAAGAAAAATTGGTAACGAGAATAAATAGAAATCATTGCAAAGTAGGTAAATTGGAAGGAGCTAGGGGTGAGGGCTTAGTGGTTGGGAATCAGCAAAGGCTTCATGTAGAAGGGGGTACTTGACTTGCGTCTTGAAGGAAGACAGGACTCCCCAAGGCAGAGACCTTACCAGGTCACATCCAGATGTATTTCTGAGTTAATGCTACACTTTGGAAGCCCCATGAGAACAGATAGTTGGAATAAACACTCAGCATTCCCTGCCCCTCCTAGTGATTGACTACTAGACCTATCCTTTAGTAGCAAGTCCCAACCCAATAATATTCAGGCTGGACTTTGTCAGAAGGAAAGGGGCTCACATGCTAAAATCTCTATTGCAACGGTGGCCTAAAAAACATTCTCATATTTCCTAATACCAAAAACCAAAATCCCCTCCCCTCCATTCTCTTTTCCAACCTTTGAATTAACTCTTCATAGGATGGTACATAAAAAAAAA
>CM053626.1:4127149-4149888 GCA_028646595.1 Phalanger gymnotis | reverse complement strand
CATCTAAAGCAGTTGTTTACTTTGAGCTGAAGAAAGGGCACCTCTCTGGACCCAGGACTCCCAAGTGTCCTTTCCCCTCCACAAGTAGCTACCTCCCCTCAAAGTCTCTTGGGCACTAGGCATCCAGGGAGGGAGATACCTACCTGGAATCCCGGGCCTGGAGCACACGCATAACAACACAGACCCACAGGGACAGCTTATTTAGGTGACCTTGTGATCTCGCACACCTTCTCTGTGTACTCATTTGCCACCAGCCCTCCCACCATCCCCAACCTCCCCACCCCCAACGAGCCCTGGGATCAATGCACACAGCAACAGGTTTGCTGTGGGCAGGCTTAGCATCTCCCAGGATATTTAACCAGATTCTCTCCCCAGCTGCCTGCTCCTCTCTGAGGTGAGTTATTCAGATGCTGAAGTCACCCATACACTCAGAGAACAGTTCAAGGCCTTTTGAGTACAGATCACCTTTTCGTAAATCAAACATAGAAGCACAGAATCTAAGACTGAAGGCATCTCCCATATCACCTACTACAACCAAACACATGTCTGAGAACATCTAGTGACAGAGAACTCTCAACCTGATTCCTTAGGCAGCCCATTCCATTTCTTTGGGCTTAGAATGTATTCCCCACCCCGGAGACCAAGCCCCTACATTTGCTTCTCTTCAGACTTCACTCATTGTTCCTAGTTCTGCAAACATGTACACAACACATACAGTTGCTCATGTACAGAAACAGACACACATGTACACAACACCTGGGGTCATACAAAATTCATATGATTGACGTGGCATCTTTTCAACCACTTGGAGGAAAGGATCATGTGCTCCCAATTATTCCCTTATCTGGAATAAACAAGCCTAGTGTCTTCACATGATCCTTATATGGCCTGACCTAAAGCCACTGTCTTTCAGAAACCCAAATGTATTGCATGCATGAAAGATTGAATGAATGAATAAAATACTTTATTATGTATTTGCTATGTGCCAAGCACTGTGTATGATCAGCATTCATTGGGTATACACACACAGAGAGGAAACCAGCTCCTGCCCTCCAGGAGCTTCTGTACTAAGGTGGGGGCGTGCCACAGGGGAACAGCAGCTCAGGGAGTGGTAGCAATGGAGTTGGAGATGTTTCCATTTGAAAAGCCACAAGGATGACAAGTAGAGTGAGAGAGGAAGAGATACCATCTTCACCTGGAACAAGACCAGTATTGATTTCGTGATGACCCCAGAGCTATACTGATGTGGGACAAGGAGCATACCCAAACCACAACATGTATCCATTGAAGTACTGTTTTCTTTTAAAATTGCATTATACTACACTGACACCTATGCAGTGCTTGGGGGGAGGACACTCACCAGGGTGGCTGGCCGTTACCCTGCCTGTAATAAATTTCACGATGTCTACAATGTGGATTGAACTACAAGCAAATAAAGTGTAGTAGAATACATTCAATTTCAGAGAAAGAAATTTGGGAAGTCAACTACCAAGAGACATCCTATATCTATGCATATTTAATGCCTATGACAAGGAGAGATACAGTGAGTGAACACCAGTAGATGTAAGAGTTCCTGATTTTGTAAGTCATGCTTTGGCTCCCCAAGCTCCCCTTGTCCTTCCCCCAAACTCAAAGGCTGTTAGCATTTTGGCAAATAGGTCTTCTAATTCTCTTCAAGAAGATCAACTTCATTAGAACTTCAAAGTTTTAATCCTGCATTGCTTGATGGGATTTCTGGGGGATAAACAGAATCGAGGGATCATGGGAGTTGCTACAAAGACGACAGGAACTTACAATAGAAACATAATTTGTAGAATTTAATGTACTGTTGTAGAATGGGGATGATAAAATCCATGCAAAATAACAGTTTAACCCTCTGGTGAAGTTCTGAGGAGAAAGAATTCTCAATGATAAATGTTAAACCAAAATGAATTTAATTTTCCTGATTTTTATGGCTCAGAATCATGAGTCATACTTCTAAGAGGGGGAATTTTAAACCCAAGTCTCAGTGTACCTCACCAGAGAGAGAAGCCCATTTTCATGCTCTACCTTGACTAAGAGTTCAAGCCATTTAGAAAATATCTTTCCCTTTTCACAGATCAGATGATGAGCATTTGTTTCCATTCACTAGTATTTTGCTTCTTCAACTCCTTGTCTGTGATGTTTTCAATCTTCTATGTCAAAGACTGTCTGATAGCAAAATGTGGCATAGGAAGATTACCATCCAAAGCCGAATTACCTAGGAAAGCACTAAGGGCACAGAATTCTTTGCCAATAAGCTCTGAGTGGAAAGAGTAAGTGCCTAAATAAATGAGACCACTGAAACTTCACAAAATGGGTTTTAATTTAGGTTCATTTACTTCCTTAAAGTATGGATCATATATCACAGCTTTTGGGGAGCTTGAAGAAATGATTGTGATCTGTCACTTAGTATATGTATCTTATACCATGAAAAAGGGTTTCTAATAAACTTTTTTCAATGTTTCTAATGAAACATTTGTTCTCCCTCAAAATCTATAAGGAAAGAAGATCCCATATATGAAGACAAATGTGATGGTGTTGCTTGTACTTTATGCCTATTTGGTTTCTGGGTAGATCTCTCCTCACATTGAATTACAGAATTTCAGATTCTGAAGGAACCTCAAATGTCATCTAGTCCACCTATGAATCCCTGACCAAATATACCCAATTGCTCAGTTAATGTTCAGTTAATACACATTACTTCACACACACACACACACACACACACACACACACACACACACACACACACCCCTATCGCTTTACTTGGAATTATTTTATTTCCCTGAGAAAATGTGCCAATTGAACATATAAGATCCACACTCTATTCAGTAGCTCTCTCACTTCTAGCTAATTTTGCATGTTGGGACACTAAGTGCTTACCTCTTCACCAGCTTTCATTCATCTTTGCTCACCCACCAGCAATGTAAAAGTTGGGGGCGGGGAGAGGAGATGAGTTAGTCCTTGTGACATAGGACAACATTAATGTACCCATGGGGAAGGTCATCATTATAGTAGCCAAAGGGTTCTACTAATTTCCTAGATAATTTCCTAGAAATCTGGTCTCACTTTAAATAGGTTCTCCAAACACAATGTCATTTCTAAAATAGCTATTTTATACACTAACAGAGACTTCTGAGATTCAGGGGATCATGAGATGCAGAAATATCGAACACAAGTATTTCCAAAGACAGTTTAGGGCATAGAAGTGAATTTTGGACCCTTTAGATTTTGTTCCTCCATCTTTCCCCTTAAACAGAGCTCAGAACAGCATCCAGGTAGCTAATCCCAAGTACCCATATCCTGCAGTTCATTTTCTCACAATCTAACAAGGTAACTTGGAAGGGCACAGGATTTGAAAGTGATGCTTTCAAAAGTCTGAATGACTGACACTCCCAAATGCCCTCTCCTATCACCCAAATCAACAAACACTGATCTTAAAATAGGAATATTACTATTGTATATTAACAAAGAAAACATGACATCTTAAAGTATAATGTCATAGCCATCAACATTGCCCTGGTCTTGTGTTATAGTTCCACTCTTCTCCTTTGCTCAGAGAGAATCTATATAATTTACCAAGATTCACTAATAATTGTGTGTCACTATCTTATCCACAGATGGGTTGACTGGGAGAGCCAGGGTAGTGAGCAAGAAGAAGAGGAATTTCCTCAATCAGGAAGTAAATCTCCTTCATTGTGGCCTCACTTGCTTCACCTGCCCTTGACTCTGAGTCCAAACAACAAGCTTCTTACCTAGGAGTCAAAGTACCTAGACTCAAGTAGTTTTGGGCATCTTAGAGGAATTTGTTATCATATCCCTTCCCTTAATCTTCTTGTGCCATTTGTTACTTGGTTTGTGTATTTCACTCAGAGATGGTTTTATGAATGACAAGTTCCAGGTGAGCCAGGATAGAAAGGGTTTTTTGTTTTGTTTTGTTTTGTTTTGTTTTATTTTGAGGGTTTTTTTTTCGGCAAGAGTAGAGGGAAGAAAGTCCCTTCATGGAATCACTCTGAATTTGCTATTCCTTTGATTTTAGCAAGTTTTCTCTCCCCTCACTCCCTCTCCACCCCACAAATCATTAAAGAGACCTGTTTGGTGCTGTGATCCATGCTGCCAGTCTGAAGATTTGGGCTCACTATAAATAGGTTCTCCCCAAGCAATGTGAATCATGGTTGCTGACAGCAAAGCAACAGTTTCATTATTTTGCTTTGTTAGCATTAAGAATAGCATCCCATCGCAAAACCAGAAAATTTGCCAGTTTGAGAACAGATTAAATCCCTGAGTTTATAGATGAAATGCATGCTGCACTAGTCCTCTGGATGTCTTAACAAGCTTTGATACCTTTGTAATATCTTACTCTATCTGGCAAACTTCAACTAGAAAAGGGACCGTCAAGAATCTCCTGAGAAGATACATGGATATGCATGGAGTCAGATGAGAAGAGAAGGATAACATGATCAGGTGGAAAAAAAGTAACAAGATAAAATCCAAGGTGGTTTGAAATTCACTGTTCGAAGAAAATGCTTATGGAAGTATAACAAGCAGCCAATGCAGGACGCCATTCTCCCTGGTTCTGTGCTGTTTTACTGGGAGATATCTAGTTAGTGAAAGGGGGAGTCCAGCAAAAGAAGTGTGATGTCTTTACTCATATAATTTAATTGCTATAGCTACAGGTTAGAAATACAGACAAGGGAATTCAGAGCCTTGATTTTTTTTTCCATGAATACTAGAAGGAAAAAGCACAAAACCAGTGGCAGCCCCATCAAACAGAGGGGTGGTATTTATTTGCCTCAATTCCTTTACTACAGTGTAGAGTTATTCAATGTCTTACCAACCACACAAAAGGAAAATCCATGGAACATAGCACTGTTCAGGAATGAACTCCAGGGTTTGGGGGAACCATTCAGACCAAGGTATTGTTTTGGTTGAGTTGCTTGCATTTATGAGGCTGTGAGATGTAGGACAAAGGGCACTGCATTTTGACTCTCAAGCTTTGGTTTCACTTCACGATTCACTCTTTTACTATGCAAATGGCCAATGGCAAGTAATTGCCTTTCGGAGACTCAATTTCCTCTTCCATAATTGCAAAGGGTTATTTCAGGTAATTGCTAAATTCTCTTCCAGCTCTAAAATCCTGTGATGCTGTTTTCTTACTTACGCGGAAGAGATCAAATGATAACTCTCTTTTATTTTAACATCAGATGTCCATGATAAATAAGAAACATGGCCTTCACTTGCCTTAATTTGGGAAATAATTGAATACTTTAAAATCTCTCAGCTAAAACTTAGTTAACTTTACTAGACTTTCTTAAAGTGACTCCTCCATTCAAGTATTTTCCTCCTTCAAGTGTTTTGGCCTCGGCTCACAGAAAATGTAAAAAGCAACCAGAAATGGAAAAGGGTAAACTAACCAGCCAACCTTTTTTTGTCCCCCACTCTGCCGAAAACAGTAGACTCTTCTTTGACCTCTTCTTAGAAGTCGAGGCAGAAGAAAGGAATGCTTAAAATCATGCAATCACACTCAAGCAATGGGGGGGGGGAGGGAGAGATAGAGAGCGGGAATTTTGTTTGTTTTGATTCTCCCAAACCCCGACTCTGGCTCGCCCTGAAAGTGGTGTCCATCTTCGCCTAAAATAAGCACTAGTGGGCCGATATGGCTCTTTCCGGTCCCATGACACCCTCACTCCTATTCTCTGTTAGAGAATTTAACTCCATTTAAGTTAAGAAAGAGGAAACCCAGAAACTGGAGGCGACACAGACAAAGCCTAGCTTTGGCTTTTCCAGAATTGACTTTTCCACCAGGCCGATAGTCGCCGACCCTTGGCCTGCCGGCCTCACCTCCTTACCGATTTCAAACTCCCAAAATACAGAAGGGGGGAGGGGAGGCTAGAGACGAGCTCTCAAGAGAAAGCAAAGGCTGTGGGAAGATGATTACAGAAAAAAGGTACACCTGGAACAAGGCTGGAGAATGTATGCAAAGGAAGATCCTGAGATGGGCTGACAGGAGGTTGAACAGACAGAGCCAGGAGGAATGGGCAAGGAGAGGAAGCAGCTAGTGGAGGGTTTGGGAAGGGAAACCATGGCAAGGTGAGGGAAGGAACCATCCCGGCCCAGGCCTCCGGAGCTCCTTCTCATTGCTGGTTCCTGCTGAACCCTAGGTGGGATGGCGAGGGAAGGGAGTCATTAGGGGCCCAAGTGGGGAGAAAGAGGAGGCTTCCGGGGGCGGGGGGGGGTCGGAAGAGGGAAGGACTCCTTCCTCGGGGCTCGCTTGCTGCCACTGACCTGGTCTCCGCCTCACGGGCCTCTTCCGGCCACTGCAGAAACGCACCTTGCTGAAAACCCCGAGGACATGCCTCTCGCACAGCGAGCGCCCATCCTTGCTGGGGCTGGAGCGGCGCTTCGAGGCCGAAACCCGATCGCTGTTAGATTCCCTAGCCTGACGCTTCTGGCGGATCAACGAGCTGGCAATAGCCGCGGCCATCGCGGCTCAGCCGTCGGGGCCCTCGCTCCAGCACTTGGAGGCTCCCGGGTGGGGAGAGGAAGTCGGGCTGGGCGCCTTCCCTTCTAATCCAAGGCAGACAAGTCAGGACCCCGAAAGTGCCTCGATTAGGCAAAGGAGAGGCAGTGATGAGGAAGCTCTGTGTTGGCTGCAGTAGAGAAAACGGGGCGCCCCGCAGCAGACTAATTCAGTCTGTATCCGTGGGCAATGGGGAGACCACGAAGAAACTGTTTGTTGGTGGAGACAAAACGAAGGTAAATCCGAGTGGAAACTTTCCGGAGTGCCGCTGCAGAAAGTAAAAGAACGGTGGTTCTTTCTGAGAGTCGGAGTCACCCCGTCCCCCAATACTGGCCCCGAGGTTTTGGAGCCGGGGTACTCGGCTGTCGAGGTGAGGCTGAGCAAGGCGCTTGACCAGGCTTGCCTGGAGTCCGGCCCGGCTCTGGAGTTTCTGTACACCGAGATGCTGTCCCAAATAAGAAGGCAGCTCCGGGCCCCGAACACCTGCCCTGAGGGTCCTGGCTTAGCCCTGAACCCCAAGCAAAGGTGAGGAAGTGAGAACTCTATATAAAAACTGTACAAAGCGGTGGGCGCGGGGCGGGCAGACGTTCCTCTGGCTAACAACAATAAAAGCTAAAAAGTGAGTAAAAGATAAGGGCCTGTAGGAAAGAAACCACCAAAGCTGAGAAGGGAGAAAAAGCCGGGCAGCCACTTAAGTCCCCGCTGGCTGTCTCTGTGAGACTAAAAGAGCCATTTCCCCCAGGTCAGCCAGCGCTACCGACATCGCCCACCACTCCCGGGCTTCAGTGATGCTTGTGTGGACGGCTTGATTTATGTTTTGTTCCAAACGGACCTGACTGCCGTGCGTCTAGAAGTCAAAGGCTACCTGGAAACGGGAGGGGGCACAAATCGAAGTGAGGTCGGATGGGGTCCGAGTACTGGTGCTTCACCAGGTTTGGTGTTGATGTGCCAGCTGTTACCAGCTGTGGGGCTAGCTCCAGGAGCGCCAGAAGCTGTGGGAACCTCGATTCACCACAAGCTGTGCAGACAAGGGAAGAAAGGAGAGAGGGAGGGAGGAAAGAAGAAAGGGGGGGGGGAGGGACCTCGGGGAGGGAGATCCCCAGCGCCCCCGGGAACCGCCCGACCGCCCCCACGGCGAGGGCACGGGGCGGGGAGGAGGGGAAGAGAGAGCCCAGTCTGCAGGAGGGAAATCCCTTTCTCCTCCTGGTTTATACCTGTACAGTGGGAATACCTTCGGGAAATGAGCGTCTAGAAAGGCTCGGAGGTGGGGGGGACCCCTTTTCCCCAGCCCCGGCGGAGAAGCTCTGCCCTGGAGTGGTGGTGGTGGTGGGGTTCTCTGGGGTGCTGAGCTCGGCCCAGCCCCTCCCTGGGGCTCCCCTCTTTAGTGGGGCTTCCCTGCCATGGGTCGGCCCAGAAAGAGGAGGGCCCTGGTTCTGGAGCGTCCAAGGGTTCAAGGCATCGCCCCGAGGGCCTTGCTCCGTGCCTACGGTCCTGCCGGCCCACCCGCGGCGCCTACCCTTCGCCCCGGGTTCAGAGCAGCGTCCCCAGCTTGCACACAGAGAACAATCGGCCCAACCAGGAGACCGATCGATTAGATCCGAGACGCAGGCGGCCGTGGACGCTCAGACAGTTCTGCGGCCCCCATCCCAGCCCTGGGAGGAAGGCAACACGCGTCCGGAGCAGCAGAAACAGGCGGAGGAAAAGGAGGAGAGGGCGACTGGAGAGGACGCGCGGGGCACCGGGAAGCTGCGGACACACATCATCCTGCCCTTCGGCTGCTGCTGGCCTGAGACAGCTGCTGCCAGGCGCGGCAGCTCCCGGAGCGCACAGAGCCACATCATCGTCCGGCCCACCGGGCCCTTCGCGTCAGCCCAGGGGAGAGCTGAGCCCCCGGAGACTGCCGAGAGCTTGCTCCCTAAGGGCTACAGGCTGCCCAGAAGCTAACGCGCCCCGCCGTCCGCAAGCGCCCGCAGCCGACACCGCCCCAAGCTCGCCCCGCAGCAGCTGGGTGCTGGTGCGGCTCAGCGCAAGGGGCATTCCCGCGTCGCACGGAGACGGAGCTCCGGGGGATCCATCGGCGCCCCCGGGTGGGCACGGGAGGTCAAGTTCAGGTCTAAGCCTAGCTCGCAAGGGGCTAAGTCGCTAGCGATTAGTCAGAACCCAGGAAGGGCTGGCGGGTCCGCCCGACAGACCCCTGGGTGCCCGAGGCAGATCTGGCTCAGGTTCGGGTTCCGGCTAGGGCTCCAGCTCTGGCTCCGGCTCCGACTCCGGCTTTGACTCTGACAGGGTTTCCAGGCTTCTATTCACTCTGGCTGGGGCTCGCTCTTGTCTGGAAGAGGAAACTCCAGGCGGAGAAGGCTCGCTGGGGCAAACGATTGGGAAGAGGAGGTGGGGGGCGGGGCGGGGAGGAGAAAGGGAAAGCCTTCCGAACTTCTTTCTTGCAGCTTGGGAAAAAGAAAAGGGGGGGCTGGGAGGAGGGCGTTAAAATCCAGCTGTCAAAAGCTGCCGGCCAGCGAGCGAGTGTGGGCTGCTGGGCCCATTTTCTTCCTGGGCTCCGGCTGATGGCATTGGTCTTCCGCCCCCCCCCTCCCCCAGCCCCAGCGGCTGCCTGTGTTTCCCTCCTTCTCGCCCTCCCTCCCCCTTCTCTTTCTGTGTCTTCTGTCTCTCCTCTTCTCTCTACGCAATCCTACGTGATTGAGGTTTGGATGAGAAATTCTCAGAGGCAGAGCTAGGGAACTGCAGTTCCAGTGTGCTCTGTCCCCTCCTATACCGAATTGGAGAGAAAACATCCCCTGCCCAAGACCTGCCGAGGAGAAAAGGGCCCTGGGCAGTCACGGAAGGGATGTGTGATCTGGGGGGGGGGGGGGGGGGGAGAACAACATGCCCAGCTGCAGGATGAAACACCTACTGTGTGTAAAACGTTAATTAGACGGAGGAGCCGGGGGGCTAAAGAGCAGTAGCAAAAGGGAAAAAGGAAAAAAAAAACAGTAAGAAGCCGGGGTAAGTCCGGCTTTCTTAACGATTTCTTTATTTGGGAAGCAGTTGGGTATTAGGGAATGGCAAGCTGAGTGGCCTTCAGACCACCTGCTGGGCTCGCCACCTTTGGTTCTTCTCAGAACAGCTAAGTGAAGGCAGCGACTCAGAGCCTAAGAGTCATTCAAATCGCTGATGTTCCCAGAACCTACAGAAGATTTCCTTGACTAAGAGGTGCCAACTAAGGTAAGCCTGGTGTAATGAAAGGAATAATGACTAGGGTCCAGGAAGACCGAGATTCAAATCCCTCCTGAGATATCCACTAGATGTATGATCCTGGGCAAGTGACTTCTCATCGCAACACCTGTTTCTCTCTCTGTAAAAGAAGTGGGTTGCATTGGATCACTTGAAAAGTGCCTTCTACCTTTATGTGAAGCCGAGATCCAGTGTATCTCTGCTGGGTTTAAAGTATTAGTGCCGCCCAAGGTCGTTTGTGACAAAGCTTGACGCTTTTAGAAAAATTAACTACAAGAAATTAATCCACTGAAAGGAGAGCATCATTCTATGTTTTAATGTTGGTCAAACTGCATCAGAAGTATTGTGTGTTCTTCTGGGCACCACAATATGAGGAGGTTGTTGAGGAGACTAGGCCCCAAGAGGAGAGTAATAAGAATGGTGAAGACCAGTTCAAAGATGTGTAGATACTTAGCCTGAAAAGAGGAGAGGATAAGACGTTGCTGAGTTGAGGATGAAAGAGAGACTTTTTTTTTTAATTTGAATGGCTATTACATGACAATGAAATAGATTCTACCCTCTGCTTTTGCCCTCAGAGAGTAAAACCAGTAGTAGTGTGTAGAAATTGTAAAGAATTCAATCTAGGATTGATTCCTGAGGTTGAAAGGGAGAAAAGGAAATTCTTATAATAAGAACTAGAGATCAATGGACTAGGCTGGGTTTAATCAGAGACTGGATCATAACTTACCAATGTCTGAAGTCTGAAGAGGGCCTTTCCTATTCTGAGATTTGGGCAGAGCATGGGAGAACTCATCTTCTTCTTACCTCCCCTGACACAGTCCTTCTGAAGTCCCTAGAGTTGGTCTCTGGCTTCCTGAGTATACATTCTGGTTTCTTTTAGAACAAGGGTTTGATCCTCTATGTCTCTTGTGTCATATGATGGCCACTTGCCCAGTAAATACAAACAGTAGACACAGCAAGATCTATTCTCCCTCTTTACCCAGCAGAAACATGATGCTGAGGGCCATCAGCAAGCGAGAATCCAAATTCATTTGCTAAACTGTCTGGAGGAATTCTCTGACAAACAGAGCACACGGCAAGTGGCGTGTTTGGTTCTGGTCACCCTACATGAAGGACTTTAACAAGCCTGAACATACGTTCAGGAGCCTGAGCATGTCATGTGAAGATCGGTTAAATGGAAAAATGTTTAGCTCTGAGGAGAGCTGGGGGAAAGGAAGGAAGGAAGCATGTAGAAGAGCTGTCTTCAAGCACTGAGAAGCTGCTGTGGAAGGATGGATTAAATTCATTCTGCCTAGACCAGTGGACAGAACTAAAGACTTGAACATAAAGAGGAAGAATGTCAGCTCACTATAATACGGCCCGACTTCCCAACATCACAGCCGTGCCCAAGTGGAATGGGGCGCCTCAGGGAGTGCTGAGCTCCTCTTAGAGGTCTTTGAGTGGATGCTGGATTCGCATTGAAGACAATACTCTCCTCGAACTACAGGTTGGGTGGGGGAGGGGGGAGTTTGTAGGATTATAGATTTAGATCTGGAAAGGTCCTTGGAGACAATCAAGGTTTTCTCCCTCAGTTTGCCGAGAAGAAAAGTGAGGTTTAGAGGGATTGACTTGCCCAGGGTCACACAGTTAAGAAGTATATGAGTCAGGATTTGAAAGAATGTTTATTTACCTCCAAACCCAACCCTCCATCCACAGCACCACTTACCTGCCTCAAGAAGCCCATCCTACCCTGAGATTTTAGAAATACATACAGACATACACACACATATAGACTCTGACTGGAATGTAGAACCAAATTCAACCACTGTCATTCAATAAGCATTGATTAAGCACCTATTCTACACAATGCAACATGCAAGATTCTAGGTGTGTGACCCTGGGGAAGTCATTTAACTCTGTTTGCCTCAGTTTCCTCATCTGTAAAATGAGATAGAGGAGGAAATGGCAAACCACTCCACTACCAAAAAACTGCCAATGGGGTCATAGAGAGTCAGGCATGACTTTAAATGACCAGACAACAGATAACAGCTTCTTGGTGGGGGAGTGAGATGGTATTTGGACTTCAAAAAATAAAACCCCTACCCTCAAAGAGCTGTCATTCTAGTGGAGACCATCAGTTACCATGCAGATGCAAGAGTTTGCCTGGGGAAAAGGGTGGATTTGCATAGAAGGAAAGCAGCGAGAATTTTGTTTGTGGAGATGCTTAGGCTAGAAGTTGTGTAGATACTGGCTTTCTAGGCAATTTGAACCAGATGAGTCTTAGGCTGGCAGTTGGGGTAAGGAATTATATAATTAGTTTGACAGCTGCTTAGAAGGGGATCAAGTTAAGAATGGGTATCTTCGAGGGCAGATTCAGTGCATTCTAGGCTAAACAAGGAGGAGAAACCCCCAGTTCTCATTGACCAGACTGTTGTACCAGCTTGATTCGGTTGAATGAGAATGAGTGGAATGGTCCACAGTGTTCTGACAATAGCTTTTGCTAAAGTATATTTTGCCAAAAATGAGACACAATGCATTTCAGCGCATATGAGTGGGGGCTTAAGACCAACTGGTAGCACCATATGGATGTTATCAATTAAAGACTTGTCCAAATTCAGCAAAGAAAATTACTTTACTTGGCTAACAGAATTCATCCCTGAGTTTAGAGTAAGACAAAAAGAGACTGGCTTGCTGAGGCCCCTCTGTCTTTGATAAAGCAAAGCCCTCTCTTCCAATTCACAGCTGGCCAACTGAGCAGAAAGACTAGACAATTTTTATGGGAAAACCAAAATGTTAACAGTAGCAAAAGATACTTGGAAGGAATGAACTGAAGGCCTAGAAAAGAACACAGGAAATGATCATACCTACGGTCTTCTATGCTCCCCTCCACTCTGAGCCAAGTAGAGGTAAAAAGGGACAGTTTCTCACAGAAATCTGGATATTACTCTCTGGATGCTGAGAAGTGTTGAGACTGCTTTCCTTTTGACCAGCTGCCTCAAATCTGAGCAATTTTCCTCTAACCTCACACTAGGCTTATTGTTGTCTTATGGAATCAAAATCATTTTAAACAGCATTTGCTTTTTCATCCTTCATATAGTCAACTTGGTTTCTCGGTTCTGCAGGCAATGTTGACCTTGAATCACCAGGTAAACAATGGAACATATCTCAAGGTTTAACATGGGGCGGGGAGGAATCAGATAAAAACTGCCATTTAAACAGATGTTGCAAATCTCTCCTACATTTTGACAAGCCCAGTTGGGTATGTAAAACAGATTGACATGTACATAGTTCTACTGACAACCAAAACCCTTCACTTCTACTGACTGAGAAGAGTAGTATTTTCTCCAAATCAAATATCTTTATTAACAGGATGCGCTGCTTTTTGTATGCTATCAGATAAGCTGTTTCATTTAAGAATTGCAGGAGCTGTAGATTTTCAGGTTGGCTTTCTAATGTAAATTATTTATCCATCTGGATTATTTATCCCATCATTAACTTCATTCTGAAGCTGAGAAAGATGAGTCAGGCACAAGATGTGAGGAATCATACCTCAGTTTCTGTGAGATCTTCAGAGGTTATCTGGTTCTGGACAGTGAGTGGGCATCGTGGATAGGGAGCTAGGCCTGGAGTCAGGAAGACCTGAGTTCAAGTTGTGCCTTGAATATTTCCTTGCTGTATGACCTCAGTAAATCATTTAAGTTCTGTCTTAGTTTCCATATCTGTAAAATGGAGATAGTGAGGGCACCTCCCTCCCAGGAGTGTACCAAATGAAATAATACTTAGAAAGCACTTAGCATGATGCCTGATACATAGTAAGGGCTTAATAAATTCTTTCCTCCTGAAAGGCAGAACACCTCTATAACATTCCCCAAAAGGCTGTCAAACTGTCTTTACCTGAACTTCTCCAGGGCTAGGTGGTTTAGTACCTCAGGAGGAAGCCCACTGGGACAACTCTAATTGGTGGATTGAGTCATTTCAGTCTTGTCCAACTCTTCATAATCCTGTCTGGGGTTTTCTTGGCAAAGATACTGGACTGGTTTGTCATTTCCTTCTCCAGCCCATTTTATACACGAGAAGACTGAGGCAGCTAGTGTTGGATAACTTGCCCAGGATCACATAACTAGAGAGTGTCTGAGGCCAGATTTGAACTTAGGAAGATGAGTCTTTCTGACTCCAGGCCAGGTCCTAATGTCATTCTCCATAATTTCTTTAATATTCTAAGTCAAGACCATGTGTTAGAATACAAAGAGTACTGAATCTGGGGTCAGAAGACCTACTCTCATATCCTGGCTGTCCCTAACTTGATCACCTTTGGCAAGTTATTCTGTTTTTTCAAATGATGATAATGTAGAGATCAATAGACTGATGGTCTGGGTTCAAATCATGCATCAAAAACTTTCTAATTGGGGGAAACTAGTTTTCTGCTCTAAAAGATAAGGGGGTGGGGGGCTGAGACTATATTACCTCTGAGGTACCTTACAACTCCATTAACTGAAGTTCCCTGCTCACATGTGAGTTCTCTCAGGTTTGTCAGATTAAGTGACAAACTCACTCAGGACAGTGTTATGCTCTCCTACTATCTCCTCACATATCTTGGTTAGCCAGGAAGATAAACCATTTTTGTTCTATCCTTTATAGTTTGAAGATCATTACCATGGATAGTGAACATAGAAGCAAACTAGGAATTGAGTGGTATTGACTTGCTGCAATCTGTTCTTATTGCCTCATTCCCACTGGGCATTAGTTCTTTCTCTTCCTTAATCTTCAGCTTGCCCTCAAACCAGCTTAAAAAATCTTTTTGTTGGGCTTCATATTCATCACAAGTCACAGCTAATTCTAAGTTTCTATCTTTGTGACATGCAGAAATAGAGATATGGTATCTTGGACTGGAACCAATTGTAACATTTATCTTTTGTTCTCTAGAAACTTTCATTGTTAATATGGTCTAGTAGTATCTAGAACTTGGACTCAGGACAACATGGGTTCAAATCCTGTCAGACACCCAGTCAATGGGCAAAATCATTTAAAGTCTTGCTATCTCAGTTTTCTCATCTGTAAAAGAGGATAATTTAGCTGTAAGACTTATCTCCCAAGGATTGTTTTGAGAATCAAATGAGATAATATGGTTAGAGCATTTTGGTGAATTTGAAAAATACTATATAAATGTCAGGTACAGGTTTGATTGAAAAGTTTCTTTGTCTCTACTCCAAATATCACCAGTAGAGATCACCTAAAATTGTATTTACAAATGAAGGGTTAAGTTAAAGTCAGCTCCCGAAAGAGCTAATCAAACCAAGCAAAACTATTTTTTTTTGGGGGGGGGGTTTCGAAATGTATGATCATGAAAGTAGAAGTTATTTTTTCCCTCTAAATATTGACTAGAATACTTTGGCTAAGTCCTTTGCTTATCCCTGGACCCTTTACTCCTTACAATGTTTTATATTAATCACTATATATGTCATATCCCCCATTGTACCGCTAATGGATAATACACTTCTGAAAAGAAAGGATTATCATTTCCTGTTTGTTTCCTGCTATGTCTAGTATGATACTTGAGACACTGCATGTGATCGTTAGTTGGTATGAATAGGATTTTCATGTCATCTTGGTCAGAAAAATAGGAACTTGTACAAATTTAAAACATCTCCTCTTGCTCAAGATTGCTGTTGAGGACGTAGAAGAAGCTATGATAGGTGAAAGCACTTTGAGTTACTCAGGATAAAGGCTCTAGATTAAAACTTAAAAAGATATGATTATGTTGTCTAATTTCCCACCTTTTTGGTATGATTGATAAGGCATAGTTATTATCCTCATTTTTGTAATGGGACACCAAACATTGGGAAGTCAATTGGCTTCCCTCAGGTCATAGAGTCAATGGTAAAACTAAAATTAAAATCAGTCTCTCAGTTTCCAAATATTATTATTAGGCTAAAGAGTACATTGTAGATTTTTAAAATTTAGTGTTCAATGTTTAAGTATAATAGAATATGATAGTTAAAATAAGACCCTCCAAAAAGAAAAAAACCTGGAAAAGAAAAAAAAAAAGTTATCATCGATTCCTTATAGGTAGGTGCTTGCTACAAAATACGGTACTTTTAAAACAGATCTGTGTGGCATTTATATGCCTTTTCAATTACTACTGAGCATAGGACCTATTGTACTACCTTAAAAAGAAGGATTAACCTTAAGAAAAGTAAAGAAGAATTGAAATACTCTGTCTGCTTGTTGCCTACTAGTAACATGTACACATATATGTCTATGTTAGGGAAAGGTAAAAATTAATAGTTCCTATCTTTTCAGGACAAATATAATGCTAAATGACGTCAAGATCTGGATTCAGTAGAATGTTCCATGGTGGGTAGCTCCCTACCATTGCAGATACAATGCTGGCTTTGAAGTGAAAAAGACCTGAATGTTGTCTCAGACATGACCTGTGTGACCTTAGGTAAGTCGCTTGTAATCTCTCACTTGGAATTTCTCATTTGTCATGTGTGTGTGTATACATGTATATATGGATATATGAATATATGTACACATATATATGCACATATATGTCTGTATGCATATGTATTTCTATATATGTATGTAAATAATATAGCAATTATCATTATTTCATCATCATTATATCATTCTTATCAATAATTATTGTCATATCATTCAAAGCAGAGGGGGAGAAGTACAGAGCAAAAAGGTAAAGATGAATGAATGGATTGCTTGACCTTGCTCTCTTTTGGGATAGGAGATTCTAGTGGATAAATAATAAGGCAGAATTCATCCTCTGCACGTATGGAGATAAAAGGCAACTTGCCATATTTCTGGAGAGAATTAAAACCAAGAGATGTAAGAGATAGAGCTGTAACAAATCCAACTGAAGAACAGACTGTTGTCAGAGGACAAATTCCCCCTTCTATAGAAAGAGGCTTCTTTCCCCTCTCCATCCTTAGCCTTCCCCCAGCTGCTCATGACCTCTTCTAAAAGTTCCCTTACATGGTCTTCAGCAGTGCTTCAGGGAGCTTTCCCTTCCAAGAAGCATTATGATAGAATACATAGGCAGCTGGCCTTTTAGTCAGGAAATGCCTGGTTTCAAGCCTCATCTTACTGATTCGTGCGATCCTGGACAAGTCACTAAGCTTCTCATTCTTCAGACAGCTCTCAATGACTGTAAGTGGAGGAGCTTGCACTATCTGAGATTGGTAGAAACATTTCTTCAACAAGAGTTCCCTATGACAATCAAATCATAGGTCTAAGAGAGTGACAGAGATAGATCAGACAGACAGGCAGGCAGATAGATTGTATATTTGTTACATATGTTCATTATGTAGAAACATATCATCTCTAAGTTCCTTGATGGCAAAAACCTTCATTTTTATCTTTGTTTTGACAGTGCTGACAGGCGCAGGGAGCCTATGGCCTTCTAGGTCTTTATATGCAGCCTTTCTACTGAGTCCAAGTTTAACAGAACAAATCCTTTTATCAAGAGGATTTGTTGTAGGATGTTTGGATTCAATCAAAAGGCCACACTTGAGGACCTAGAGGGCTACACATGGCCTCAAGGCTACAGGTTCCCCACCCCTGACCCTAGAACATTGTAGGTACTTAATAAATGCTTGTATCGGGGATCATTTAAACAGAGACAAAGAATAGAAAGTATGTTTCTCTAATATAGGCATTCAGTAGGACATCTCTGTTATCCTGGGTGCTTAACAGTAAGTGATAACCTTCATTTAAATGCATTTCAAGCCAGTAAAACTTGACCAAGTATCTGTGATTTCAGAGAAAGGTTAGAGTCAGATTTCAGGTGAGTGCTTTCCCATTGTAGCTCCATATGCTGCCACTCTGCCCAGCATATTTCAGCTTTGTAACTTCGAGTCTCGGAAAGTTGACTGAATCTGTAGTGATGAACTTAGGGTCACACAGCCAGGATGCATCGAGGGCATGACTTGAACCCTACTCTTGGCTTGGCCCTGAAGCCACCTCTCTATCTGCTAGCCACCCAGTCTCTCTGAAAACAAAGCCCCCTATCACACTATGCAGAGATAATAGAAACTGATTCTTGCCTTTGAAGAACCATAGGTTAGCTAGATAGAGATAAAAGATATTCACAATCATTATACAAAGTTGGACAAAATGAAGTACACAAGAGAGATACAAAGACAGATCAAAGGAGAGAAGAATCACCAAATGAAGATTATACAAGCATCTTCTTTTTTTCCAAATAAAGAAACTGAGTCTTTGAGACCCTAATTAGCAGAACAGAGCCAAACTGAAAGCTTCTGACTACAAGTTTTAAGCTATTTAGAACTGTAGGGTGTTAGAACTGGAAGGGAGCTTAGAAATCCTCTCATCTAATGTCTCCATTTTACTGATATAGGAATGGCTCTCCAGAGAGCAGTGACTTGACCAATGTCACTCAGGTACTACCTGGCAGAACAGGGATTTAAATCCAGATTCTCTGACACCAAAGCCAACACTTTGCTCTTACTAAATTCAGCACTACGCCATGCTGCTGTCAAGAATGTTTTATATCTCTGTGCATGTGGGAAAAGTTTTCCATAGTTCAGTCTCCAGGTCATTTAATTACACCTTTTCTTTTGTTTTTCCATCTGGCAAAGAAATAGTGGTGAATATCACACAGCCTTGTTTCCTCAGCTCAGTCTAAATTTTCCAGGGTCTTGCTTAGAGCTCGCCATTCCTTCTGCACCACTACACACACCAAGGGAGAGGACGATGACAGGAGAAAAGGGAAATGACGCGCTCTGAAGAGTGGTCAAAAGAATGCGGAGCCTATCCCCCCAAGCTAGGAAGGGACACGACCGAACTTGAAGTAGTTCGACAAGCTTATTCTTTGTATCCCATTGTCACCATCTTTAGGAGGGATTAGCAACTCCCCTTGGGCTAGGATTTTCTTGTTATTCCTAATTTGAGTTTGTAACTGCACAGAAAGAGCCCACTTCTAAGTGTCTGCTCCAGAAAGACTATATTGAGTGATGACTATGCAATGGTTGTTAAATATCGCAATCTTTTGGAAGCATCCTTTATATTATTAGCTATGATGAAACATCCCAAACTGCCTCCTGCATTTGGAGAAGATGATGATGATGATGACATGCAGAATCATTGAAATAAATGTATTAAGTATAACTTTATGAAAATAAATATACAAATGTACATCCAACATAGTGAATGTTACATCTCTCCTATACAGCGACTTTCACCTAAGAATCTCTAAATGAATTGAACTTAAATTTATGAAAAAAAACCATAACTTTTAAAGATAGAACAAGCAGCTTGAGCAGAACTATGGAATTTCATCTCAGACCCTTTTGATCTAGTAGTGAGGAAAGAAACAGTTACATTGAATCGAATTTTAATCTTTCATGTGAAATGTAGGCATCATGTGGCCCCCACACTTAATTGTTATATCAGGTTACTTTGTCCCTGCAGGTACAGATGAGAGGACTTTCAGTTCCATTCTAAAAAAATGCTAGTGCAGCCACTTTGACTAGTGCAGCTGAAGAGAAGAGAATTTATGGTATTGAAAAGCTAACTCATGAGTACAACTCCTAATTAAGAAATGTTGCAGTTCCTGGGGAGCTATAAAAAGAGGGAACAAGACCAATTTCCAAAGGTATCTCTTGAAAAGATTTTGGGGAACAGAGGTGGGAAAGATACTCCCTGAAAAAGGCCAGCCTCTGTCTCTGCTTTCAAAAGGTGATTGACTCACCTGAAGATTAAGATGCCAACCCCACCCTTGCTTACTTAAGACTTGCTCAAAGAACAATCCATTAGGCAGCAAGAGGGCGCAATCTACTGTAATTTGGGAATTAGAATTCCAGGAATTTGGAAAAACCTGGAGGAAAGATGCTTCCTGTTACTAAAGGGATCACTGTGCCTATGCTTGCATTATGAATTTAATTTACCTGAATGTTTCTAGGAAAGTAAAGAAGGTACACGTAAGAAGTAAGAGCTGGAGATGGCATTATACAACCTAGTAAGCCACTGAAACAAGATTTATCTCAGCCCAATTATGGTCACATTGGTACAAAATGGACTCCTTGAAAAAAAATTGTGTGTGTGTGTGTGTGTGTGTGTGTGTGTGTGTGCGCGCGTGTGCGTGCGTGTGTGTGCGTGTGTGTGTGCGTGTGTGTGCATGTGTGCATGTGTGTGTGTGCGTGCGTGTGTGTGTGTGTGTGTGCCTATATACTGTATCTATAGTCACGGATCATAATCATCAGCAACAACACCATTAGCTCATTCATGCCCCAATTTTCATCATCAATGACATTTACATAGTGCTTTAAGATTTCCCAAATGTTTCTCATACACGATCTCATTTGATCCCATTTGTACCTCCCAATACACAATGGGAGGAAATCATCAATGCTGAACAATCAATTTCTCCTTTGTTTTATCTGTGCCTGTGCAGAAAATGTGACCATTGGTTTATCTCCCTGAGTTGTGAGCCATTTGTGGTCCCATAGGATCCAGTTCATAATGATGACAGTCCATCTGTATACAGCAACAGAATTTACTCCTTCTCCTTTCAGTTTCTATTGAGGATACCACTATCTTTTTAGTTACGCAGGTTCACAACATCAGAGTCACCTTTGACTCACCCATCTCTTTTATTTCCCCTTAGCCATGTACTAACTCTGCACAGTCTCCTATGTCCAATATCCACCTCTACCCTTTAATAGTCACCATTTTAGCCACTGATCTGGACTAATGCAATAGCCTCCTAATTGTTCTCTCAAATTCCAATCTCTTTTCTCTTGTCCATCCACTATACAGCTAACAATTCAATCTCTTAAATACCGATATGATATGACACTCTTGTGTTCAAACTCCAATGTCATATTATTCACTAGAATATAAACACATTAAAGGAAAGAATTGGTTTTAGTTTGTTTTGCTCTTTCACTTAGTAGGATGCCTTCCTCATAGTTAGCAGATAATAAATATTTGTTGTATTAAATTTAACCACCCTTCTTACAAGGCCTATTCAGCATCTCTTCATAGACTAATCTATCTCCAGCACATCCAGTCTCCAATGTCAATCTCTTAACATTCTTTTGCCATGTTATAGAAGATATTAAGCTTTTACATGCTAAGATTTACATTACGTGACTACTATCTAATGACTCTCCTTTGCTATAGGTCTTGGGTTGGCCGACTCCAGACTCTTTAACATGTTTCAACACCATTTTTACCTTGCAGGCCCTATGAAAGCATCCAGCAGGCCAGATTTGATGCCCGCACCAAGGCTGGCCAACTCCTGTTATAAACAAGCATCATACAGCACTGTGGACTTGCATATTTCTGCCCTGATCTTCTGATCTGCCCAGACAGAATGTGAAGGTTACCTCAGTTCCATCTTCACAACACTGGCCAATGACAACATGTCTATTCATATATAGGGCTGTATATGAGTGCATAACATATTTTTTCTTTTCTTTTTAGTGTAGGTCTCTATATCACACCCAGGGTGGAGGACCATATCAGGTGGGCACAGAAGTTTAACTTTTTTTTTTATTTCTGACCTGTTATTTTTAACCTGTTTTATTTCTGACCTAGGACAGTCTATTCCTCTATAGGCAACCTGGTGAACCCCATTCCAGGGGCTCACCAAAACAATGACAAAGGTAGTGTCGACCCCCAAATGGCTTAGTCCCATTCAGTTCCAAATTCATGAACTCAAAAGATTTACAAGTCTTAGCCCCTAAGTGCCTGAGATCACAGATATGTGCCACCACACCCAGCTTCTTCAGAGGAGAACACATATACATTCAGAACTGTGATGTTATCCAGTGTTTTCAGAGGCTCCAAGTTTCTTACTGCTGATAATGTTGGCCAGAATCTATTACCTGATTTTATTAATCCATCTGTGATGATTAATGCATATCTGCTTATCAATATCTGACAGGTTTGGATGCTCTGGAACAGCTGTGGCTCATCTGGAGCCCAATACACTCCAGAAGTGGGGAAGGTGATCTAGAAGCAGCAAACTGAAGAAGACTCTGTCTCTCTTTGTCCGCCTGTCCGCCTCTCCGCCTGTCTGCCTGTCCGCCTGTCCGCCTGTCCTCCTGTCCGCCTGTCCTCCTGTCCGCCTGTCTCTTTCTCTCACTCCCTCTCTCTGCCAGGGTTAAAAGTTATTGGTTTTCCCTTTCGTGCTTACTTTACCTGTCATCAGACTGAACCCAAGGTCTTTATGCCAAATGAGCTAACCAGACAGAGAATGAGTGGATTTTGCCAAAGATCACATTTTCTGCATCCCTATTCTAACTCAGTTTTTTCTCTGTTTAGACAGTTCTGCTCATTTGGACTATCAAAATGTTTTCGTGAGAATCCCAATGAAGTCATTTAACTTCTCTGATTAAAAGGGCTGCTTGGGTTTTGGTCAATACCCTTTGATCTGAGGGTGCCAGGCACTTTCAGAAAACGTTGCCCGCCAGCTGGACAAGTTTTCTAGATTTCTGATTACTACAGCTTGTATGAGCTTTAAGTCTTGAAGCATCGAGAGGCTTGAGGGTTCTGGAGGGAAGCATTCTTGTATTAGACATTTCCTTAGACATCTCCACAGTAATGAGCTCTGGGTTTTGCAGATAGAGAAGGTCAAGAAACATTTGTTCGCTGAAGAGACAGTTACATTGTGTATACTACTAGTTACTTTGAGTAAGTTGTATCTTATTGAGCAAACAAATATCTGAGAAAGACTTAAGCTACATCAGCTTTGGTGTCAAACAACAGGCCCGGCACAGAATCACAAAGCAGAGCTTCCTTAATTCAGCCTGTAGAGCCGCCTGACTTGGGAGCTCGCGTAGGAGATGCTGCCACTGTAGCCATCCAGGAGAACCACACCTGGTATTGT
This sequence comes from Phalanger gymnotis, assembly GCA_028646595.1. NCBI lineage: Eukaryota > Metazoa > Chordata > Mammalia > Diprotodontia > Phalangeridae > Phalanger > Phalanger gymnotis. Next base: position 4,127,272 of record CM053626.1, on the reverse strand, counting down.
AAGTACAGGTCAATTTTATTTTGAAAACTCAAACAGTGTCATTTATTGGAAAGCACATTGTTTTTTTTTTTTAATTTATTTTTGACATGTTTGGTTTTCAGCCTTGATTTTCACAGGCGTTTG
>CM053626.1:4087769-4126649 GCA_028646595.1 Phalanger gymnotis | reverse complement strand
ATGCCGAGTTAGATGCGCCCCTAACTTTTCCAAACTGTTTCATCCATTCCCAAACATCCTCTGGCTCTCCCTCTCTCCACCCTCTCAGCTGAGAGCCAACCAGTCTTCAGATTACTGAAAAACTTGAGGCCATTTCCCAAAATCCTTCCTTTTCCCACTATTGATCTTACAGTACTCAGATGCTTTCTTTCATAATCTTCTCTTTCATTCATGTCTCATATGGTGATACGGCCCTTCTCCAAACAAACCCCTCAACATGCACAAGTGACACCATGTCTTCTAAAGCAGAATGTCAACTTTATCATTCCCACTCTCACTTATTTTCAATCTCTCCTTGTTTTCAGACTGCTTCCCTACAGCCACAAAGAATTCCTAGGTTCCCCATTCTTCAAAAAAAACCAAATTTGATTTCTTCAGCCCCATTAACTATTATCCAATACCACCCTGCTTGACAATGTCATCTACAAGAGATGCCCCCACTTTCCTTCTCCTCCTCCTCCTCCTCCTTCTTCTACTCTCTCTCTCTCTCTCTCTCTCTCTCTCTCTCTCTCTCTCTCTCTCTCCAGTGCTCCACATTCTAGCTTCTAACCTTGTTAATCAACCTACAATCTTTTCTCCAGTTTCCTCTGGTCTCTTCATTGCCAAACCTAATGGTCTTTTAAAGATTGTCATCTTCCTTGATCACTCTGTGGCCTTTGAGATTGTTGTTCCCCCTATTCTACTTGGTCTTCTCTTTTCTCTAGGTTTTCAAGATATGACTCTCTGCTGGTTCTCCTTCTACCTCTCAGAATGCTCCTAATACTCATTTACTGAATCCTGCTAACCATGGATGTCCCCAAAGCCTCTGGCTAGTATCTCTTCTCTTCTCCCTCATACTCTTACAGTTGGTAAGCTCAGCAGTCCCCATGGATTCTGGATCATCTCTATAGTGATGATTTCCAGATCTCTTTATCAGCCCTAGATCCCCTTTTAATCTCTAGACTCATCTAGCTAAACTTCACGATGGACATCTCCAACTGGAGGGCCCATAGATATCTTCAACTCCAAATCTCCATGAATAAACTTAACCGTCCCACCCCAAGTACCCCTCTTTCATACTTCCCTGTTATTGTGGAGGTCACCACTCTGATTCAAGTTACTCCACACTCACTACAATGTTCCTATGCACCTAGGTTTGCAAGCTAGGTGCCATTCTCACCTCTACAATCTTTCTCATTGCAGATAAGCTGTTGATAATCTGCCAATATTACTTTCATAGCATCTCTCATAAATAATAACAATAACTAATATTTATATAAAGCACCTACTACGGGTCAGGAATTATGCTAAGCATTTTACAAATATTATTTCATTTGATCCTCACAGCAACCCTGGGAAGGTATGTACTATTATTATGCCCATTTTACAGTTGAGGAAATTGAGGCAAACAGAAGTTAAATAACTTGCCCAGGGTCAAAGAGCTAGTAAGTTTTGAACACAACTCTTCCTGATTCCAGCCTGGCACTCTGTCCACTGTGCCACAGCAAGAGAATGCCCCTTTCTCTCCTCTGACCTGATAACCATCCTGGGACAGGCCCTCATCACCTTACACCTAGATTGTTGCCGTAGCTTTTTGGTGATGTTTTCTGCCTCAAGTCTCTCCCTACTCCAGTCCCTACTCAATCCAGCTCTTCAAATTATCTTGCCAAAATATAGGTCTCACCATGTAACTTTCCTATTTGGTATACTACAATGGCTACCTATAATTTCCAGAATAATATAGAAGATCTTCAGTTTCATATTCAAAATTTTTCACAACCATGCCACTTCCTACCTTTCCAGTCTTTGGCCTTTCTTTGTGTTCTCACTGGTTAGCACAGTTCTTGACACATAGTAGACAATTAATATTGACTGATTGACATTCGAGTGATCCATAACAGATCCTAACCTCAAATACCATCATGTACTTTTACATAAGATAAAGTAGAATGTGGGCATTTAAAATTATGTGTGTGTGTGTGTGTGTGTGAGTGTGTGTATGTGTGAGTGAGAAAGTGTGTGTGTGTGTGTGTGTGTATGTGTGTATGTGTGAGTATGTGCATGGGAGGGGGGAGGACAGGTACTATTTAGAGAGTTATTGAAGGGAAGGCATGGATGGAGTCAGACATTTAGGGAAAAATAAGAAACATTGTTTTTATTAAGCGAAACCTTTAAAAGCCAAGTCACTTGTTATACATTGGGGACCCAGGGAGGGAAAAGACCTGCCAGAGTCCCTATACCTTTGCTAATCAATCTGCTTCCCAGCAAAAGAAAGGCCTGCTTTGGCAGTGATGTCTGTTTCCAGAATCTGCAGAAAGAAGTGGTCTTTGTTCTCCTCCAGGGGAGCAGCGCTATAGGGCTTCATAATATGATGCAGGGATGGATTCCATAGGGAAGTCAACTGTGCAAGACCAACAAGATAGAAAGGTGGGAGAGAGGAAACATTTATTTGGAGCTCCTTCTTGCCCTTAGGACAAACACAAACTATGTAGCCTGGAATTCAAAGCCCTTCACAGTTTTTGCTGCCACCAGTAGTCAAAGTCTTATCTTTCCTTCCTCTCCTTCATGGGTTCTCTGCTCCAATTACCCTGACCTATCACACATTCCTCACATACAACACAGCATCTCCCATCTCTCCACTGTTTCCCTGGACATTCCCTCTGTACTGAAGGTGTTGTGCCTCCACCTCCACCTTGTAGAATCCCTAGCAGTCTTTAAAACACAGAGGGCCAGATCCCCAGGTATTAGCCCCCCCTGTCTTCAGAGAAGCCTTTTACATCATTTTGTATAGACTGTTTATTTAATTATAGACATGTCATCTCCCTCCAGCAGACTGTAAGCTCCTTCATGACACCCAATGGTTGGTTTGTGTGCCCAGTCGCAAGCACAGACTCTGACAGAGTTAGTACTTAATGGATTTTGTTGAATAAAAGATCAGTAGGAATTAATCTCCTACTGCATGCCAGGCCCTCCTGTGTTGGGAACCGGCTCCAGGATGAAGTGTACACTGGCCTGCCACTGTGTGTGAGAGCCAGATCAGCCACGGCCAAAGAAAGCAGCATTCAGTGAGACCTTGTCATTAGAGTTTACATCAAGTTGACTTTCCTCAAACTCAAAATGGAAAGGAACTGATTAAAACTCAGATAAATCAGAAATTGTTTTATTTCCTGATAACAGAGAGAGACAGACAGAGACAGAGAGATAGAGAGAAGTAGATTCTGTATTCCTTTCATTTAGCTTATTCAATTAATGAGGCACATGGCAGGTTTTTTTTTTATTTCTACAATTGTGAAGGGCACCCTTTTCTCATCGATATCTCCCCCATGCCCTTCATAACAAGGAATGAGGAGAGGATGTGAAGCAAGTACAAAAGGAAGCATTGCCACTGTAAACATAATTTCTTTTTATTTGTTGGATCCTCTTGGGGCATCCCAAGGACAATCCCCATCCTTCCCCCCACCCTCTGAGATTTTCACCTTCAAAACCAAGAACTGAAACCCAAAACAAAACTTGTATGGCTTATCTTCTATGGTATCAATCAATCAACAAGCATTTTATGAAATACCTACTAAGAGCTTGACATTGTGCTAAATATTGGGGGAATTGGGGCTTCTGTCTCTGAAACAACCCTGGGCTCTGCCTTATCTCGTATAGAAGCAGGTCTCCACTGCATTGCCCAGCCACCATCTCCAAACTTATGAAGGAAACAGTGCCTCCCATTTGTGGTCTTTCTGAATTAGAATATAAACCCCTTGAGGGCAGGGAAAGTCTTGCTTATTTTGGTTACATCCTCAGGTGTTTTAACCCATACTCTCACTTCTCTCTTTACCCTCACTTTCTGTCTGTCTGTCTGTCTGTCTGTCTGTCTGTCTGTCTCTCTCTCTCTCTCTCTCTCTCTCTCTCTTTCTCTGACTTCTCTGTCAGTGATGTGGTTTCTGTCTCTCTGTGTCTCTGTCTCTGTCTATCTGTCTTCATTTCTGTCTCTGTTTCTGCCTCTCACTGTCTCCTTGTCTACCTCACAGTTAAGCAATCTCTGTCTTTAAGGAGTTTATATTCTAATAGGGGAGATAAGTACATAAGAGAATATACACATACTCACTATTATAGTCTCACTTTTGTATAAACCATCAATCTATCTATTAGAATAATTAGCTTTTTTAAAAAAAATCCTGGGGCAATAAACAGCCTCTTTGTCACATAGATTTCCCACTTCTGCTGCTTTAGGGGATGTGTAAATCTGATTAGAAAGTTAGCATCCTGTACAACCCAAATTGCTCAGAGTCTCCAATCAGGACAATTTCTACCATTCAGGGAAGATTTTGTCTATCTGCCTTACCTGGTATCATATCTATTTCTAGTTATTCCTGCAGCCTCTCTGTGATGGAAGAAAAATGTAGTTTACCAGAAACATTGGGGTAATGGAATACCAGATTATATTGTATAAAATTATATAAAAATTCCTGTTAATAGGGACCAGGAAGGAAGCTTATGGAGTCCAAGCCCATCATTTTATAGAAGAGGAAAATGGAAGGTGGGGGAGAGACTTGGCCAAAGTCAGCTAGCTAGTAATAGATTCTATTGCCTCATCTGTAAAATGAAGATGATGGACTGGATGGCCTCTAAGGGCCTTTGGGACTTGGATCTAGGATCCTTAGCTAGTTTGTTTTTTTTCTTCTTTTTTGCCTCAGTGAAAAAAAAAGATTATTAAATATTCTTTGAACTTTAGACTCTTTCAAACATGATTTCCTTGTTAACTTCTCCTAATGTTATATCAAAACAGAGGTTTAAATTTTTGAAGAACTGTAGAACTGGAGTGGGAAAGTGATGTGGTCAAGCTTATGCTTGAGTACAATCATTTTGGCATTTCTGTGGAGAGTAAATCTGTTAGGGAAGGGTCTTAAAATGGGGAGACCAATTAGGAGGCTATGGCAATAGCCCAAGTAAGAGGTGATGAGAGTCTGAACAAAGGTTGTGTCTATGTGGTGGGACAGACAGAAATGGATGCAAGAGATATTGTACAGGTGGTATTGACAAGACTTGGCAAATAATGATCTTTGTGGGCTGTTTTTGGAGGGGGATAGAGGGGGTTAAAGATTCTAGGACAAAATTAAGGTTGCAAACTTGGGTGACTGGAAAAATCGTGGTGTCTTCAACAGAAATGAGAAAAGGCTCCTAAGTTCTGTTTTGGACATGCTGAGCTTGAGTTGTCCCCAAAGACATCCAGTTGGAAATATCCAATAGGCAATTGGTGATGTTGGACTGGAACTCAGGAAAGCAGCTAACACTGTTTATGTAGATCTGGGAGACATCAACAAAAATGATGGTATTTGAACTTATAAGAGCAGTTGGGGGTCACTAAGAGGATGAGTGCAGAGAATGCAAAGGAGAGACTCCAAGGTAGGACCTTTGGGAACTCCCACAGTTAAGGAACATGAATGAAAGGTGATGATCGATCAAAGTAGAATGAAAAGTGGCCAATCCTATAGGAAGAGTACTGAGAGAGCAATTTCATGAAAATCCAGACAAGAGAGAAATTGTTTTTTAAAAAAATATGTCAAGAATGCTAAATTTTCAGAGGTGAATAAAGATGAGGGTCGAAAAACACAGTGATATAAATTGTCAGAATTAGAATTTGAATCCAGTTCAGCCTAAATCCATTTCTAACATTTCTCCCACTATGTTCTAGGCCATGTCGTTGTGTTATTAGCCATAAGAGTGACAAGCTGCAAACCCGGCCACCAGAGAAATTCACCCGATTCCTTAAAAATAAAACCAATAAAATGTTCAATGTTTGTCAAGGGAAATTAACATTGACACAGAATAGAAATACTGAGAAGCAAAGAGTACACAACCATGTACATTTCTAGAGAAGACATTTGGGATTTATAGAAGTTGTTCTTAGAGCTGTTGGAGAGGGGTGTTAAAGTCTAAAATTGAAAGTCCCTTAGGTGATCATGGCAATAACTGTAGGCAGGCATCCAATGACCTCTAAGCAAGTAAATGGACACTGGCTTCATGGAGTACACAGGTTGCATTTCAGTAAAAATGACTCAGTAGCTAGTAATTATTTCTAAAAATATCCTGCAATTAAATGTTAAGAGCCCCCCGCCCCACCTCACCATCAAAGTGACTTATCTCTTTTCTCTCCTCTTCTAAAGACTCCAAGGAACCTAAGACACAGGAGTGAGATGAAGAAGTAAGTGCAGAGTAATAATGATAATGGGAGCCACGGTAGATATGTTCATGTGGTTTTCATCTTTGAGCGATATGAAGCATTTTCTAACTAGTGGTGGAGAAAACCATAGGGGAGAAAACAACATGTCTTTAGGACATGTAGCCCATAGTTCCTCTCTTCTACACTATGACAACACACCAATTCAGTCTGTTCCCAAAGTCCAAAAAGTTCCCAAAGCTCCCAAAGCTGTGGGAAAGACTGCTTCTCAAAATCGTAGTTGAATCAGAGCCTTTGATGTGTGCAAGGAGAGATCTTGACTCCTGTGTGCCAGAGAGGGATGCCTGCCCTTGTGTCATCTCAATGAATCAGTGATTGACTTCTTTGGGTAGCCCGTTGTGGCACTGCATTTGTTTGGGCCAAAGGAGTGTGATATAAGCTGGGCTTCAAGTCTGCCAAGATCAGAGTTCAAATGCTGCCCATGTCAGTTACTGGTTGAGAACAAAGGCATATGGCTTACATGTCTGAGCTTCGAATTCTTTCTCATCTGGACAAACAAACATAGGAGGGGAGGAAAGAAATTTATATTTATAGTCACCATGTTCCAGGCTAACTCTCCCAAACAGCATTGAAAACATAGCACACTGAATAGCCCAAGTGCAATGCAAAGGCCACTCTAATTTGAGACATGCCCACTGTAGAACATGCAAAGTATCTGTTTACCTCTCTCTCTGTCATTCTTTCTCCAAATGTGTCCCCCATACTGAACTGTGGGGATGGGAATGCTACTTAGTCTTAAGCCTGTTATGTCCCAGCCTTTTCTGGCATATCTCTGAACATCATCTGGTAGCTAGTAAAAGTCCAATTCAGCATCACTTAATGGTTGACAACATATATTTCCCAACTTGTTATCTTGCTTTCAAAGCCACTCATCTTCCAAAATTTCCGCTTTCAGTTGAGGGCATGTCAAGTCTTTCAGTCACCCTGGCTTACAACCTGGGATTCAGCTTCATCTCCTCACTCTGATGCCCTTCACATACACTGCTGGTTGCCAAGACTTGTCAATTCCACATCCACAACATCTTTGTCATGTGTCTCGTTTGTACTCATGTAACTCAAACTTTACTTCAGGTCTGCATCATCTCTCACCTAGAATACTGCCATAACCTCCTAATTGACCTTCCTGATTCTTTTCCATCTGTAATACACACTTAACATGGCAGCTGATGGGATATTCCCAAAGAACTGTTCATGTTCCTACCCTATGGAATACATTTCAGTGGCTCCCTATTAATTCTAGGGTAAAATACAAATTTTTCTATTTGGTATTTCAAGCCTTGTATATCAACTAGCTTTTATTAGGTACCTGTTATGTGCCAGGCACTGTGCTAAGTACTGAGAAAACAAAACAAACAAAAGACAAATGACAATCCCTACATTCAAAGAGCTCAATCTAATGTATGTGCACACACACATTATGTTTATCAGAAAGGATAGATAGATGGATAAATGATGGATAGATGGATGGATCTATGGATGGATGGATGGATAGATAGATAGAAAGACAGGTGGATATGCAAAAGATGGATAGATAGATAGATAGATAGATAGATAGATAGATAGATAGATAAGTGATCATTGTCTCCAAAGATGGAAGGTGAGTTCTTTAAGGTCATGGACTATTTTATTTTATCTTTGTTCTTCCAGAGCTCAACAGTAGCACAGCTCATAGCAGGCAATAGATAAGTGTTTGCTGATTGATAATGATCCCATAAGGCAGACTTGATGACTACTATTCCCTTTTTGACAGATGAGCCAGCAGAGGCCCGGGGAGGTGATGTGGCCCTTTAGCTCACAAGTTGTAACATACAGACTCAGCCTCAGGTTGCTCATTTCCTAGCATCATCGTGGCCCAGCACTCTCATGCTTGCTCCTCTGGCCCTTCCACTTTCCTAGTGCTCTCCGGATTTTTCCAGGTGGACAGCTTCATCAGAATCCCAAAGTCATTGTCTTATGCTTTGTTCTTTGCAAGCTCCAGGGTTCTCCATTAAAATGGGCCCTTTTGGTAACTTGCAAATAAATCTGTAACTGCATCTGAGGGAGCTGCTGTCCAGTGAACACTTGTCAGAGAAAAATCAATCATCTTGATTTAAACTATTTTACCTTTATCCCATTTCTCTAAATGAGAGTATCAGTCAGAAGAGGTAGAGCGTTCTGCCCAGAAGGGCAGTCTGTTTGTCTCTTTCCAAGCTTGATCCTGTTATGGTTAGATGCGACTTTTCTCTTTATAGCAAAGTGGGAATTCCAGAGCAATGCATCTGAGAGGTCACTTATTAGAGACTGCAGCTTTCCCTGCCAATCCTTTGATATTCTCGCTGACTTATAGCTCTCCATTCAGAGGCTAAAGGGGCGAGGAATGATATGACTGCTCAAAATGCTTGGATGAGAATGGAATCATCAACTTTATTCCTTCTGGAGAGATGGAGGAGAGCCAGGCCTGACCATCTGCCCTGCCACTGCATGGTAAGGTTCTCTGGGCTCTACCATATGGCTGTCTATACACCATCCAAATCATTGAGCACCATCTCTGATGTATATACATTTACGTGTGGGGGTCTCAGAGATAGACAGAATATATGCGTGTGTGTATACATATATATATATGTATATATACGTGTGTATATATGTATATATGTGTGTATATATATATATATGTACATATATATATATGAAGAGAGAGAGAGAGAGAGAGAGAAACTAAGAAATCTTGGACCTTGCCATCTGCACTATTTCACCTTTAGGACTACTGGAACTTTTCACTCACCTTGCAGCTAAATTCTGTCTCATATTATCTTCCCCCAATTATAACGTGACCCATGAATAAGGGACTTTGGCCTTTTTTTCCTCACTATCCTCAGAACTTAGCACAGTTGTTGTCACACAGTAAACACTTAATCAATACTTTCTCATTCATAAAGAACTGTGTTTGAGTTTTGCCTTTTGACACACACTTGCTGTGTGGCCATGGTCAAGCCCCTCTATCAGACTATAGATCATGGCTGAGTGGCTAGTCTGCCTTTGTAGAAAGGAAAGACTTTTTGTAGAAAGAGAAAAGGAGAGTTCTGGGCCCCCAAAGCCAACTTTCCATAGCACTTTTATGCTGATACATTACTTCCCTAACAACAACTCTACAGTTTGGGTAGAACAACTATGTCAAACCCAAATTTACTGAAGTGGAAACTTTTCAGCCCCATGGGGTCTGGTGGCCTGCGGGTCTGAGGAGTGAGTAAAGGGAAGGCAAGTTAACCATTTCTTCAATATCCCATTCTCAATCTCTTAAAGTTCTTAGCTGCTCTTCTCTTTTGAACTGAAGCTGTTCATTTTAATGAAAACCTCTTCAGGTCATAAGCAAGAATGGGAAGATGAGTTGGTTTACAATAACCCTCCTCTCCCCAGCCCATCCCTCAACTTGAGGATGTGTCTTCACCCAACTCTATGTACTCAGCAAATTGTAATAATGGATATTACATACCTCTCCTATACTGCAAGCTAAAGAATAAGGGCATCCTAAATGTGCCTATACAAGCACCTGGGAATGGGCTCTACACACAGAGAAGACAAATAAGCATATGCTAGCAGAAGAAATGGAAGGTTGAAAGGAGACAAACAGAGTTATAAATCAGGACTGGGGAGTCTGAGCCCCAGGAAGCCCTCTTCACTTCTCCCATGGCCCTGTTAAAATGGCTGCCTTCAGTTTAAAGGCAGGTCATGAAAATCAGGCTCGCTATCACTCACCTCTTCTCTTCAAGTGTAACACCTCCCCTTAAATATAAATTATTCGAAAAAAGAAATTAGACTTTTTTCTGACAAATTACCCATGAGACTAATGAAAATGACCATTTTTTCTTCTTCTTGCCCTGTTTTTGTTCTGGTAACACAATCCAAGTGTTTTGTTTTCCCTGTACACTGTGAAATTCAATGAATTACCTAGCGAGCCCTCTTAATCACTTTCCCAGGAGAACAAATGATAAATTACATATATTTAACTGGGCTTTACAGTCACTGGCTTTTTTAAAAAAGATATTTTGATGAGATTAAAACACAACAGTTGCTAACAAAGCAAATTATATTTGCTTATCATTAAACGCATCCTTTCTTTAGCAACAGGAACTCAGTTTCTTCATCTGTAAAATAAAGAGATTGATTTTGACTTTTTTTTTCTCTCTCACATACTCCTTACACACATTTTTTTTGCGAAGTTGCCAATAGCTGTCTAAAAACCAAACTCTCTGGACTAACATAGACAACAGTCAATTATCTTCACCACACAATCTAGTGATTCAAGGACACCAAGAATGAAACATTGTAAGCTCATATGCAGAGTACCAGTTTCCTCATCTTCAAAATGGGGATGATGTAACTAGCTTGCTCATTAGGATCAAACAAGATAAGGTTTCCAAAGCATCTTGTAAAGTTTAAAGTGCTCTGTCAGTGACAAGTTTTATTATGGCGATTTTTTTATACAGTTCAAGCCTGGAAAAAAGACATGCTAATAATGAGATTATTTGAAATTTGCACGCTAGATAGAGAAAGAAAGGAGAGAGTATAGGGGAATTAAAGCAGGAATTTGTTTTGCTTTCCTAAATTTCTATCACCAGGCACAAAAGAGGTTCTTGACACATGCTTATTGGCTAATTGATAGTTATAAATAACTGGTGATATGATTGAAAGTGAGGTCTTAAATTATTAGTGGCTTTTACTTATTCAAACAAAAGGTCATTATATCAGCTGTAGTAATAAACCCAAAAGAAAATGAATGAGTGGATAAGTAAACAGGTAGCTAGCTAGGCAGGTGGATAGAGGGATAGACAGACCTCCCCCAAAAATCCTCAAAACAATTAGATTTGTGTAACAAAGTCCTTCACTAAGCTCTTCACTGATGCTCGTCATAAGTGTGCAGGTGACTTAACTATTGAAGGCGATGCCAATGGAACACGAATTCTGCTGGGCCAAAGCAAATTGAAATGGCATCATGTATGCTTCAAAGCAAAGGGCTATCTGCTTTCCTCAGGTCAAAGAGACTTCTGAAAGGCTCAAAATCAGTAAGCTGGCGACTCAGTGTGCATTTTTTCCCCACTATATCAATCCATGGAAGAGAGAAAAACACATCCTCATGCTTCTGGAGTGAGGCTCAAGGAATAATGGGAAAGGGGCCCGGGCTAAGCTCCAGCATTTTACATTGTTTGTAAATTTTAATTTAACTACCTGATATTCTAAATGTGAATTCTTTATACAATGAACAACAAGTAGATATATTACTGGAAGAGCTAAATCTTGTCAGTCTCAGCATTCTCACTTTGAAAGACAAGAAAAAAAAGAATGATGTTTTAGCTCAGTGGAAGGATAACTCACAGGTACTCTTTTGAGTGGTAAAGAAGGGAGTTGGTAAAATTGGTTTTATCATATGTTCAAAGGCAGCAAGTAATATAATTTAATGTGATATTTGGTAATTTAGTTATTTTACTGATGATAATTATTTGCAAAAAGGTATCACGAACATAACTGCATCTTGCATACGAATTTCAATTGCTAAAAGTGAAAAGTTCAAGAAATTCTTTGAAGAGCTCAATGAGACCATCTGAATGAACTCAGTATATATTCTGACACTTTGTGATTTCAATGCAAGGCTTGGGAACAAATAAGAATGGCCAGAAGTATATTGGAAAATATCATTTAAGAAGAAGCAATGAGAGAGGACAAGCTTGTATATCATAGAGTTTCCCCCCTCCCCCCAAAAAAAGGAATTGGAAGACACTATTCATAGTGAGAAAAATTTATAATAGAATGTAGAATATTGAAACAAACAGAAAGAGACTAATTTTTGATATATGAGTTATACCTGAATCACATGTTTGTGGTCAAATCAGAGATTTATCAGGGCAAATGTTACAATTAAGGAACAGTGAGAAGAAGCATGCTATAGTATGAAATTAATCAAATTCAATCCCATGCTATTAAAAATAATTAACAATGAAAATGGAGGGGGGGTAAATTACATGACAATTACAAAAAAAAACTTATTCAGAATTTAATGAATGTAAATGTTTTGCCACAACATGAAAAAAGAGCCAATGAAGTTATACAGTTGATAAATCTTTTACCTACTTCACAAAGAGAGAAAGATGACAAACACTGACTTGGTTTATGAACTTGTGTATAAGATGGTACAAAGACGGATGATGAGTGGTTATGAGGAATATCATCTCATAAACAGAGAAGTCATGAAGGATAAATGCAGTGCTTCAGAAAAAGAGAGAGAGAAAGAGAGCAGAGAAGAGGAAGAAATTGAACTAAGTGAAATCATCCTGGAGACATTTAAGGATGAAAATGGAAGGAAAACTAAGAAGAAAAATGAGGGAAAAATCTCTGAAGATCACTATAACAAATGACTTTCACCATCAAAGGCAATTATATGGCCACAATGGGACCTTCACATCACAGACATTATTACATTTCGAGTAGAGGTAGAAATGGCAGTAAAGTGAAGAAAGTTCAGAAAAGTAGCTCAATTGCAGGCAGCTACGTGGCACAGAGCACCAGCCTGAAGTCAGGAAGACTCATCTTTGTAAGTTCAAGTCTGGCTTCATCTACTAATTAGCTGTGCAACCCTGAGAAAGTCATTTAACCTTATTTGCCTCAGTTTCCTCAAAAATATTTTCCTCAATTTCCCAAAAAAGGAAATGGTAAACCACTCCAGTATCCCTGCCAAAAACAACCCCAAATGTAGTCACCAAGAGCTGGACATGACTGAAAACAACAGAACAACAACAAAAGTTGGATAGAACCAAATATATATAGAGATCCATGTTGGAAAAGGCCCAAAAGTGAAACTGGTAAGGGATAGACAATCACGGATGTAAATGAGAGGAATACACAAAAAAAGTGTGGAAAAAAATCCAGGACCAATTAGTAGATGAATATTAATTAATCAATGTGCAATCCACCTAAGTGCTTATTCTCTTATTGATTCAAAATATGAGTCACCAGTAAATGAATCAAGGTCATTCAAGACATATAGATACACAGATACGGATGAAGCAAGCTTTCACAATCCACATTCAATAACAGATCAAATTTCTTCCTTTTTGTATTTGACCAAAAAGATGTAGAGCACATAAGATATCATGGTGCTTATTGCTATGTCTGAAAACACGTTTGATTCAGCAGAGCAAAAGGTTTCCTTAAAGACTCTTTTCTAACAAGATTTTGTGCAGCAATGCTTCATAATCATTGAAGATTCAATGAAAGCTACAAAGATAGAAATTACCATGCTTAATGACTTTCTGATCAAGAAAATCAGGTGAGGAATAACACAATGGGATGAATGATTGGTGAAAGTGTTCACCACTGGGAAAGCAGAGTCATTATAAAGTACAAGTTCACAATGGAGTATTTGGAGATGGTGAGGTCCTTTACATTTTCTGGTTTGTGGATGCCATTATGGTATTTTAATCAAATCTTGGATCATTCCAAAGCTTCCTAGAAAATAGATCTAAAATCACTCAGAAGAGTATGGTCTGACTATCAACACAGGAAGCAAAGTGAAAGGAAAAGTCTATTTTCCAATTTGTGCCACGTTTGGAAGGATTACCAAATTACAGCAAGAAGTGAGATACGAATATCTCCGAAGAACTAAAAAAAAATAAAAAGAATCACACAGAGAGCGTGAGAGAAGCACATGGTGGATGTGAGCGGGGTGTAATATATAAGCTCTGAGGAACTTTGAGGAAGACCAGGAGTAAAAGCTGTCAACGAGGAACTGTATGATAGGACGAGGAGACCTGGTGAGACTGAGCCTAATTACCCCTCTGCTACATCCCCTGTGTCAGGAGGGAGGCTTGGCGTACATTTCAGGGACATCCTTTGGAGAACCTGGAAGGGGTGTGTATAGTAGAGCATGGACAAGAGTTCACAGAATGAACACTAGGCAATGAGCTGTAACCACCATCCTTAGAGGGAGCTTTCAATTTCAGATATTTTCACATGCATTCTCTCATTTGATTCCCAAAATACTTGACACTGTAAAGATAGGGTAGATCAAATGGCCTGGACAGAGGACTTCTGGAAGCTCACGAAGGCTGTTAATGACAAAGCCAGGGTCTAAGATGAATTTCATAGAAAGCCACACAACAGGAACCCATCTGGTTTCTACTACGGTAGAGACATTTAATGTGATGCTATGGATATAAGTTGATCGTGGCAAGAGAGAAAATCCTGATTAAATCATCCCAAATGGAGAATCTATTGCAATCTGAGTCACATTTAAACTCATTTTCCAGAAACAAACAGCTCCAAATCACATTACCACATCTACGACCCTTCTTGTCTCCCTCCATTTGTTCAGTATGTAATCAACATCCTGATTTTTTTTATTCAATTACACAGATTCAACTGTTTGCATACACAAAGATTTAGTCACCTGTTTAAATTTCATTTAGCCTGAGCTTCATTTCAAATCCAGAAGCTGGACGATGTTCTTTCTATTTGTCATCACTTGCATTGCTACCAGGGAAAACCTTAGCTTCTCTCATGGACTAGATTGAAAAAAAAAATGATATACACTGTATATTGACTTTATGGATGTTACCAACCAGTAGAAGTTATTAAAAGTGGAGGCTGGTAAAAGCTCAGTCTGTGTAATTTGGTCTTTCACTCCACAGAGATATGAAGTGATAATGGGGTCAGTTCAATAGCTAGCCTGGTTTCTGAGAGCTACTTTTACAGAAATAGTTTTCTATTAGTTGTGACGAGTTAAATGTTTCTAAAATATATGTGAATAGAATTTACCACATTAATATAATAAAAAGTCATTTTTGAAATGATGGAATTGGAAGATATAGCTTACGAAAAGTAAAAACAGAACTGTTCCTCACACTAAGAAAACCCTATATTTTAAAAACCCCAAGGTACAAAACATATGAGTTAGGGGGAATGAGACAATTCTTTATTGGGTACTCTAAATTAATGAACATTTAAGGATACATTAAATATATGATTTACTGGGCAAAAATAAATTTACGTGAAAATTTTCAGGGGTAGTTTTGTTAAGCAAAAATTACATTTTAAATTTTAAACAAACAAGCAAGACCTTTGCTCTGATTTTGTATTCCAACAGCTTGGAATTTTTCTTCAATTGATAATGGCTCCATCATATTTTAAACCTTATTTTTACATCAAAGCCTTCAATCTGAAACCGGTCACTCAATCTGCTTATACAAAACCATATAAGTTACACAGCACTGTGGGGAGATGCAGACAAAGGGGAAATAGACCCTTCCTTCAAGGAGCCTAATCTAATCTGGAGTGAAATAGACACATAGGGAGAGGCGATGATGATGTTGATGGTGATGATGATGATGATGATGATGATGATGGATTGAGAAACAAGAGCTGTGGGAGTTGAGAAAGAAAAGCTCACTGTGACCTAAGGCTCCAAAAGAAGAATGCCTAAATTATGAAGAATAGACAAGATTTGGATCAGCCCACATGGTGGGGGGGGGCGGTATATCACACAAAGGGAGAAGTGAAGGTGATGATGGACAGAGAAGGGAGGCAGCTTGGAACAGATGAAAGAACACTGGATGTGGCATCAGAGAAAATGAGTTTAAATCCCTACCCAGACAATTCCTATCTGTGTGACCCTGGACAACTCAACCTCTGAACCTCAGATCTCTCATTTATAAGATGAGAGAATTGGGCTTTCCGATATAAAGTCCTATCCAATTGCGGAGCTGTTCTTTGTGCTCCTGCATTGTTAGAAAACTGCATAGCCCAATCAGCTCAACGGCTCACAAGAGATACGGTGGAAAGGAAACAGTACTCCGGGTAAGGAAAAAAAAGTTCAAATTCGAGCTCCGACACTCACTAGCTGGATGAACCTGGCCAAGTCATTTGAAACACAGACTCAGTTTCTTCACCTACAAAACAGGAATAATAATGCTTACATTTATAGTGCAAAAAGGGAGGAGAGTATTTCCCAGGTCTTAAAGCAACAGTCTCCACATCAGGGATGCTGGTCCCTGATTGGTAGTGGCATGAGTCTTGGCGAGGAAACTGATCTGAGGGTGAAAGGATAAGAAACACTCTTCCTGTTCTAGATGGTCAATCATGGCATCGCTTGTCTTCACCAGAACTGCACCGTCTTCTTCCAACACCATCATCCCTCTTTGCCCCTTCCTGCAGCTGGCCTCCAGGCACCGTGCAGTCTTCGATCCTTTCCCATGCTCCCTCAGAGACAGTGGGAATGTCCCTTTGCTTGGGCACTTGTCCTACCAATTTTGAGGACAAAATCCCCAACCGTAGCTACCTTGTGGCATTGACATGAGCATCCCAGCAGCAACGGCTTTGTCTCCCAGATAGTGGTGAGTGAATTAGACTCGCCCCCACACATACCCGGAACCCCTTTCATTTTCAGTTGAATACACAGGAACACACCCACCCACACACACACACACAGATTGGTTAGGAAATGTCCATCATGACATGATCCTTCGCCCCTACTTCTGAACATCCCTATTGCCAGGAGAACTCTACCATCCCTTGTTTCTCAACCTCCTCCTTAACCTTGACTCCTCACTTAAAAGACAAGTGACAACTGATTCCACAGCGCCTCTCCAAAGTTACTGGGGATTCATTAATTGTCACATTGGAAAGCTTTTTCTCAAATCTCATCCTTCTTGAGCTCTTAATAGTATTTGCCATTGTGACCACCCTCTCTTCCTGGATACTTACACTCTACACCCTGAGCCACGGAAAGTGGGCTATGTTACCTACAAAACCTTTGATCTTCATCTTCAAACTAAGAAAAATAATTCTCCAAATGGTTCATAAATTTTTGGTCTTGAATCCATTCATTGAAATAAAATACAGCATCTTCAGATTAGTTTTCAAGAAGAATTGACTGATATTGAAGACAGAAACTTACTAGCTGAATTTCAATAGCAGAAAAAGCCTTTTTGTATAATTGGTGGATGGGACTGAAAAATGAATAGCGTGCTTTGGTGAGTGCTACCCATGAAATGCCTCTTCCATCTAGACACACATGGAGTGAATTTTTTGGTGTGTATTATCTTTATTATCTCTGATATCCCATCAATCAGTTAATAAACATATGCTAAGCAACTACTATGTCCCAGACACTGTGCTAAGTGCGGGGGATACAAAGAAAGGCAAAAGAGTCCCTATTCTCAATACTCTCCCCGCCTAATTAGGAGGACAATTAGCAAGCAAATACATACAAACAAGCTCTATTTAGGCTAAAGAGGAAATAATTAACAGAGGGAAGGCACTAGCAGTAAAAGTGACTGGGAAAGCCTCCCTGGAGAAAGTGCAATTTTATTTGAGACTTGAAGAAGCCAGAAAAGCCAGGAGAGAAGAAGGAGGGGGAGGAAGGTTGGGGGAGAGGGCAGCCAGTGCAAATGTGTGGAGTCAGGACATAAAACGTCTTATTCAAAGGACAGAAAAAGGCCAGGATCCCTGGATCGCACCAAAACCAAATATTTTTTTTTTAACTGAATTTAGAACCAGACCTTTAAATCACTGTATCTGTGGAGTGTTCAACTAAGATTTTTTAAAGATGATGAAGAATTTAACCATGTTATCCTCACTAAATATCATTAATGACAATATTTTAGGGATAAAAAGTTTGTACTACTATTAATAAATAAAATGTTTCATTTTTATTTCATCCTGTAAGTTTTATTTTTTTTTTGTGTGTGTGAGTTTAATAATCATAATGCAGCTAGGTGGCATCTTTGTTGTTTAGTCACATCTGACTCTTTGTGACCCCATTTGGTGTTTTATTTTGTTTTTTTCCCTGCAAAGATATTGGAGTTGTTTGTCATTTCTTTCTCCAGCTCATTTTATAGATGAGGAAACTGAAGCAAACAGGATTAAGTGACTTATCCAAGGTCACACAGTGTGTGAGATCAGATTTGAACTCAGAAAAAATGACTCTTTCTGACTCCAGGACTGGCATTCTATTCACTGCGCCACCTAGGCGCCACAGCATGTAGAGTGCTAAACCTAGGTCCTGAGTTCAAATGTAGCCCAGACATTTACTAGGTGTGTGACTTTGATCAAATCATTTAACTGATGTCCGCCTCGGTTTTCTCAAGTGTCAAAAGGAGGCAGCAATAGCACTTACTTCTTAGTGCTTCTTTGACGAAAATCAAGATCCAATCTGGGAAGAGCTTGGTAAATGCTGAAGCATCAGACAGACCCTGGCTAGTAACTATTATTATGCCCATAATCATCAGTTCGATGTGTTTATACAGCATGTGCTTAATTGTTCTTGTATAGATGTGGGCGAGGGGTCATAGAAATGGCCTCAAGTACGAGATCCTTCTGAAGGGAGGAGCTGAAGGCTTGATTCTGTGGGAAGCCATTGAAAATTGTAATTTTTTTCAATCATGACTGTCTCACGATGAAACTAAAAAATTAATCTGGCACTTTGTTCATGATAAATGTCAGGAGAAGAAAGTAGAGGTCAGACGAGGGAGAGTAGAGTCCAGGCCTGAGACAGTAAGGGCCTGACTTAAAGCAGGAATGAGGATGGAAAGGCAGGCAGAGATAGAAGAGGAATCTTCTCTCCCTCCCCTGACTCTTCAGGAACTCAGATTCTGTGTAACATGGAGTGTTTGGTCACAGAGACTTTGTCCCCAAAAATGCTCATGGTGCCCAATGCTCAGCCTCCTCACCACATGAAGAAGAGGAATGGAAAAGGTTCAAACACAAGTGGGAAACAGCTTAAGTGTCCAGGGCTTGGCATCACCGCTTCTTCCCATTTCTGACCATAATATTCCTAGAAGTGATCACAAATCAAGCACCAAACATGCACAATGTGCATAGGCATGCACACACACATACATGCCCAGATCAAGAGTTTTGTCCTGTTTTTAAACCTAAAGTTGTATTTCTCCCCTTCCGCCAGCTTCACTATCGGGAAGCCCTGGTGCTCAGCCTAAGTGGCATCCAGCCTGGCAATCATAAGATGTGTTATAATTCTCAAACCAGCCACAAGTACAATGACCCTGGTAATGATGAATGTATTCAGCCTACATCGAAGACCACTAAGAGTCTTTAGGTTTTGGACAAAACAGCAGAAATCAGTGGGTCTGTCAATTCAGATTTAATGCTATAGAAACTGCCAGTTAGGAACAGCCCCAGCTAAAATGGGGAAGCAAGTGAGATATGCTTTCAGCAATTCTATGGTTCCAGCTCCTGGTGTCTTTAGTTCATCCCTTGGCTATCCACACTGTTCCTGATCCCCCATAGCAACTTTCCCGGGAGTGGGGAGGCTCTCCAAGGAGCTCCTATGTTTCAGATTTCCCAAAGGTCTCCTCCCATCAGAACTATTAGACAGGGGTCTAGATTCTAAAAAGGGGAACACGGGAGAAAGAGAAAGACATGGTGTTTAGGGGAGGGGAGGGGAGACATTGAAGCAGGGGAAACCTGCATGAAGGTTGCCAGCTGTTGCTCATCTTTTACTTTTCTCCATCCCCCCAACCCCTTTTCTGGAAGGCAGAAAAACGAGTCAATCATTGAATGCCATTGTCTATCCGCACCTATAATATTTTATGTCTCTGTTCTAGGATTACAGTGACTGTTCATTTCTCTAAGTGCTCAGCTTTCATCCTGCCTGTTAGATAACCTGAAGCTCAGCGTGCTTTGCAACAAGTGGGCGAATCCAGGAACCGACAAAGCCCATCTCTCAGCTAAGCTGGTCAAGGGCATCCAGGCTGATGGGAAGTCTGACACGAAGGGCTGGATCGGCTCCTTGAACTCAACAGCAGCCAGACCTGGCAAGGCACCTAGTCCTCTTGGCCTGCCGGCAGAGGGGCAGCAGTTATTGAAGCTGGCTCTTCCTTGTCATTAAAAGGTCATTGGCTATGTGAAACAGACATTTGTTCTTCAGTTGGGTAGCCCCTCCATTTAACATAAGGTTTTTAAAATAAATATGGACCAATAATAGAGAAATCCATCTCTTTGAAATTGGACCCAATCAGTAATAATGAAAAAGTCTGCTCCTCACAATTTATATTGGGAAATAATGTAGGGGAGGATTTGAGATTGGTGTGCCCAGCTTTGTGCAAGAGACTTAGCCAGAAAATGACTCAACGTTTTAGAAATCAAATGTCATTTAAAATGCATGAGGGGCATTTATGATTCGCAAGATTCTATGGTAAATCTATCTATATAGATAGCACTATATCTGTATATGTAATAGATACATAGATATATCTACCTGGATAGATAGATATTATGTAAAGTTAATTCCCAGTTTATTATTTTGACAAATTCAGGCTTTTAGATGCTATCAGATTGTGTTTAAGGTAAATTTAAAAGTAACTGAGAATTAGGGGCCATCTTATGATTGTTCTTCATTTTAAATTTTTCTACATAGGAATGAAAATGGCAATCCATTTTCTCTCTCACCGCTCCTCTCCCCTCCCCTGCCACCTGACATGGGGCAAATGAGCAAGGAAACAAAGTGGATAGACTCCCCCTAAGGCCCATAGTCACCCAGTCCAGGTATGGTAACCCAAAGTAGCAGCAACAAAATCAGCACACAGGCTTGAAGAGAAAAGAGCCTGTTCAAAGCAGGGGATTGTCCTGGGGCCTTTGCAAACAAATGAGCAGGCCTTATTTTATTTCTGTGACAGAAACTAGAACCGACAACTCTTTGTGACTCTTCTCACCTACAAAGAGAAGCCACAAGGAGGTGCCATCATAGCCCTGTCAATCTTTGCTGTTTTTTTTAAATGAAAAATTATGAAAAGATGAATTTTTTCAGTATTTTTTATTGTAAAATAAGAAACATTTATAAAAATGCATCCATGAAAATACTACAAATTGATGTGCCTGGGGCATAGAGGGATGTTAATTTGGCCCTATCAGAAAGAGTTGACAAAAATGAAAATGCTTAGGCCTGGGCAAAGTGTGAAAAATAGAACCCAGCACATTAGATTCTCTGAGCTGTTTAATTTTACAAGGTGTTATCAGCCGGAAGTCACTGTCTTTTTTTTTTTTTTACAGAAATCATTTTTCACTTAAAGGAACAAGTGCCAATGGCTGGCTGAGTCAGGAGGTAGAGACCCAGCTCCTCTGTTAACTCAGCTGATAGCTGCTGCCATTCTACCTCTCACATACAGGGAATAGGTCATCTGAAGAAGGAGGCAGCTTCAAGGAGCTTGGCGCTTTTCATCGTAATCCTTTCCGAGGCAAAGCCCTCCAACAAGGCCTCCCGGGCCAGACAACACAAGCAGTTGTGTGTTCCTCATCGATGACATGTGGATCCAACACACAAGCCTCATTTCAACGAAGCCCTCTTTTCCCGTGGACCACTGTATATTCTTTATGTGCCAGGAATTTTTTGCGGGGAGAGGGATATTTTGGCCAGCTGTTTTAACTCTACCATCTTAGTAAATAACTTTGTTAAAAACCAATTCTGTCTAGTGTAGAGGTTTTTAACCTGGAGTCCATGGAGCTCCCCACCCCAGCACTAGAGTTCAGGGAAAAAAGTGGCATCTTAATTTATACTAACCACAAATAGAAATTCAGAATTTCCTTAATTTGTTAGTGTGTATATATATATATATATATATATATATATATATATACACACATGTATATATATATATATACACACATATATATACATATATATGTGTATATATATGTATATGTATACACATATGTATATATGTATGTGTGTGTGTGTCTGTCTGTGCGTGTATGTGTGTGATTCTAGGAAGAGACTTACACATTTTACCAGATTATGATATGGGCCTTTAATACAAAGGTTAAGAGCACATTGTCTACAGGCTGACTGCTAATGGGAAGGATGCCCATAGCAGCAGACAGTGAACAATGGTATTGG
This sequence comes from Phalanger gymnotis, assembly GCA_028646595.1. Taxonomy (NCBI): domain Eukaryota; kingdom Metazoa; phylum Chordata; class Mammalia; order Diprotodontia; family Phalangeridae; genus Phalanger; species Phalanger gymnotis. The sequence goes on along the minus strand of CM053626.1, from coordinate 4,104,519 downwards.
AAACTGAGCCCAATAAGGTTGTCCCAGAACCATGAAATAAGAGCACTGAGCTGACCTCAAGGGATCCCAACCTAGGGGCACAAGTGCATGTTGGGAGAGGGGCTCGTTGGAGGTTTTCTAGAAATTTTGATGAAAGCAGAGAAATTAGAAATAGACTCTCCATGCCTAGAAGGCATTACCTCCTCACCCTGTCTGTTAGATTCCTTATATTCCCTCAAGGAAAGAAATTCATTTTCCCAGGGAAGCCTAACCTCATCTTCTCACTTGTTAATCTTCACTCCCATCAAATTCAAAAGAACAGTTATTAAGCTCCTACTGTGTGCTGGGCACTCCAGATCCAAGGACAAAAACGTAACAATTGCTTAACACTAACATGCACCTACCCAGCTGTTTCCGTGATGTGGGCCTCCAGCAGAATATAAATTCCTTGGTGGAAGTGACTGTGGTTTTTCCTTTGAATTCTCTAGTACCTCATACAGACCCTTGTACCAAGTCAGCATGCATAGAATCACAGTATTTGAGCCTCAGAAGAGGCTCAGGGAGCTCTAGGAATCATCCCCTGTATAACAGACAAGTGTCTTAAAGCCTCTGTTTGAACACCTCTGAAGAGGGAGTGCCTACTGATACTCAGGATGACCCATTTCCTTAGTAGATCTCTCTACTGGTTCCTGAATCAATTTGAATTGACCTCTTTGCAACTCTCCCCATCCCCCTTTTCCTGGTTCTCCTCTGAAGCCAAATAGAACAATTAATAAATGTTTGGTGGATCAAATTGGATTTTACATGGATATATGCAGGCAGGATACTTTTTTTGAAGCCATATCATTGGACAAAAAAGCTTTTTAAAAAACCATATCCAGGTTCAGGCCTCAAAAAAGCTTCCTGCAACTAGACTTCTGGAGAAGTCTGAAGTGGAGCAATTTCTCTTCTCAAAAGGAGCCTCAGGGCTCCTCCTGGGAGCCACTGTGTTTCAGCGCCCACAGTTGGTTCAAGTCTAAAGAGTCTGCTTCACTATGAACACATTCTGGAATAGTCACTTTGTACAATGGAAGGAAATCCAAATGTGTCAGGCAGCTCAGCGTGTCTCGTCCAAGCACTCTCATCCACCAGTGCCCTTGCCAGGCTGCAGACTCCTCCTTGTGTTTCACCCCTTTCCCCATGAGGCTGAAGCTGAATTATTTATTCTAGTGTCCTAGATTCCTGAAGAAGGAGGGTCTTTCTCCTTCTGTCTCTACAGTCACCCTTCTTGGCTTCAAACTGGAATATGTCTAGATGATCACATGACCCACCAACCAGGATCCCACCTGCAGGATAGATCAGATGGATGGTTTCTTTGTTTATGGGCACTCAGCGCCTCCCTTGATTTTTGCTTGAGCTAAGTCATCAATTCTTCATCATTACATTTTTGACTATACTACATCCCAGTTTTTTTTTTCTATTTTCTAATTCCTCTTGTCTACTTTTGCTCCTAACGGTCTTCTGTCACATTATTCATCATTGCCCCTTCAGTCTAAATAAGCCCATCTTACTTCCCTCAGGATTTCACTAAAAATGCCCTTAGTCCTTCAAAGTTGTGGCTCTAGGCACCTTCAATCTATCTAGTCCAGCCTGGAGGCCCTTTCCTTTTTACCTGTAAAGATCACTACATCTCATTGGCAGGAATCTTCTAGACCAGGGGTTCTTAATCTCTCTCTGTCTGTCTCTCTCTGTCTCTGATGGACTTCTTTGGAAGACAGGTGATAGCCTTCTCTGAATGTTTTATTTTCTATATTCAAAATGAAAGGAATTGCTAAATTTCAGGTAGAGGTCAGTGAAAAGTAAGATAGTTTTTCCATCTATGTTTAGAGATGCTCTGAAATTCATCCCCCAGCCCTCTAGGAGCTCATGGATCCAAGGTTATGAACCGTGGTTTGAGAAATCTCAAATATACGTGATACAATAACTAGGCACACTTTTTGACTTTCCCTGAGACAAATAAGATTATGAAAATTAAAGGTCAAGAATATCGAGGAAATTAATGGGAAAAATACAAAGGAAATGGCCTAGCAATACCAGATCTCAAACTACATTACTAATCAGTAATCATCAAAACTATCTGGTACTGGCTAAGAAATAGAGTGGTCGATTGGTGGAGTAGATTAGTTACAAAAGACACAGTAGTGCATGACCACAGTAACTTAATATTCGATAAACCCAAAGACCCCAGCCTTTGGGATAAGAACTCACTACTTGACAAAAAACTGCCTCAAAAATTGGAAAACAATAGAATGCAAATAGGTATAGACCAACATCTCACACTGTACTCCAAGATAAGGTCAAAATGCATGCACGGTTTAGACATAAAGGGGGACGCCATAAGCAAACTAGAAAAGCAAAGAATAGTCTACCTGCCAGATCTATGGGGAGGGGAAAAAATCATGATCAAACAAGAGATAGAGAGCATTATGAAATGTAAAATAGGTAATTTTGATTATATTAAAATTAAAAGCTTTTGTATAAACAAAACCAATGCAGCCAAGATTAGAAGGAAAGCAGAAAACTGGGAAATAATCTTTACAGCAAGTGTCTCTTTTAAAGGCTTCAATGTATCTCAAATATACAGAGAACTGAGTCAAATTTTAAGAATAAAAGTCATTCCACAATTGATAAATGGTCAACAGATATGAACAGGCAGTTTTCAGATGAAGAAATCAAAGATATCAATAGGCACATGAAGAAGAGCTCGAAATCACTTTGGATTAGAAAATACAAATAAAAAAACTCTGAGATACCACCTCACACCTATCATATAGGCCAATATGACAAGAAAAGGGAAATGGCAAATGTTGGGAGGATGTGGAAAAACTGGGACACTAATGCACTGAGTTATGAACTGATTTAAGCATTCAGGAGAGCAATTTGGAACTATGTCCAAAGGGCAACCAAACTGAGCATACTCTGTGATCCAGCAACACCACTACTAGGTCTGCATCCCAAAGAGATCGTCAAAAAGGGGAAAACACCTACGTGTGCAAATATTTTAAAGCGGCCTTTTTCGTGATGGCCAAATATTGGAAATTGAGGGGATGTCTGTCACTTGGCTAAACAAGCTGTGGTATATGAATGTAATGGAATACTATTGTGCAATAAGAAAGGGTGAGCAGCAGACTTCAGAAAAGCCTGGGAAGACATGTATGAACTGATTCAAAGTGAAATGAGGAGAACCAGGAAAACATTGTACACAGAGTCAGTCAGCAACATTGTGTGATGATCGGCCAGGAATGATTCAGCTTTTATTAGCAACACAATGATCCAGAACAAGTACAAAGGACTAAAAGGAAAATACTATCCACACCCAGATAAAGAACTGATGGACTCTGCAGATCAAGGAATGTTTTTTTCACTTTATTCTTTTTTGTGTGTTTTTTCTTTTGATCTGTTTTTTCTTTCACAATTGTCACTAATACGGAAATATGTTTTACATGATAGTGGATGAATAACCTATGTGAAATTGCCTACTATCTTTGGAAGAGGGGAGGGGAAGGAGGAAAAAAACATTGGAACTCAAAATCTTGTCTAAATGAATGCTAAAATTGTCTTGGCATGTAATTGGGAAAAAATAAAACAGCATTTGAATATAAATAAAAGAATATTCGATATTTTTTAATTGTGAAAGTTGTTGCATTTCCATTTATCACAGCTACCTCCTCTTCTTCTTGGGTAGCCCTTCAATCTATAACTTGTCTTTGGAGATAGAGTGTTCTATTATGCAAGTGGGAGCCAATTTCTCAAGCATACAAGTCTGCAATTCAGTATCAGGCTAAAAAATAAAGAGTGAAGGAGAGACAGATGCCTCAGAAAAGAAGGAAAGGAAATATATAACGCAAAGATCAGGGAAAGTTGGTTCATTAAGCTTTGATTAATGTAGCTAATGTATGTTGATGCCTCCATCCAGAATGACCCCATTCTCATTGAGCCAGGGTTGGCAGGTGTCACCATTGCATTAGGGACTCCAACCATGCTCCCTTCATTCCCAATGCAATCCTTCATTTTCGCTCGGGGAGGTTCTCTCCTCTTTCCAGTGCCATTGGATGTTTTGTCTTTTCCCTGAGTGTAAGTTCCTTGAGAGCAGAGATCACCACGTTCACTTGCATTTGCACCCATCATATAGCATATGCCTGGCACACAGTAAGTACTGCAGTGTTCAGTCATTTAATAGACCGATTATCCAGCTAGCTAGCTATAATTTCTCATCTATCCCTATACCTCTCCACATGTCTAGAAAGCCCTTCCTTATACATACCTTCCATTCCCCTCACTCTCCTCCTTCTCCTGTCCTGGGGGGGGGGTAGATGAGATACACTGTAGGGCACAATTGCCACTGCTTGATGTTTATAAATCACCAGGTAGTTAAATTATTTTACCTGTCAAATTGTTAATGAAAGGAAGCATGTGATTAATGTCAAAAAAGGACAACCTTAGGAAGGAATCCAAAGGAAAAAAATATGCCATGCCTACTGGAAGCTATGGTAGGATTGCAGCTGAGCTGGCAAGGAGGGGCGGGATTTGGATAGATGGGAGGGAAGGAAATATGTGGATAAATGGCCTTTCCTGGTTTTCCCGGGGAAACAGTGGGAAGTACTGGACTGTACATGAGACACATGGTCATTATCACAAGCTTTGCTAACCCCCTGAAGGGAGAGGGGGCACCCAGCTCCTTGGTGATTGAGGCAGCGTGGGAAGAAGGGTGCTAATGGAACAGTGTCACAGGTGCTGGGTCTTTCCAAGAAGTGCTATCGAACTGAGGGGTGCACAACATTTCTGTGAGAGAAAAGGAGGCTTGGGCAGGGGGAAAATGAGGGGGGGGATTTGACAGCTTCTTTTTGGGCCTCATGAAAAGACAATAGAATTTCCTAAGTTGCAATAAGTCATTTATTCTGAATTGCCTTTGCTGAGGGTCAGAAAGAAAACATGTCTAACCCTCTCTTTTTATTCAAAAGAAAATATCTGAGGAGGGAAAGAAAATCCCCCTTGTCTCTCCCAATAGTTAGCTAACATTTCTGAAGTGTTTGAAGATTTGCAAACCACTTCACCTATATTCTTTCATTTGAGTCTCACAAGCCTGAAAATGAGATGCTATATTTTTCCCCACTTTATAGATGTGGGCCCTGAGGCTGACAGTTGTAAAGGAACTTTCACCAGGCCACACACACAGCTAGTTAGAATCTGAGGGAGGATTTGAACTCAGGTCTTCCTGATTCCAGGTCCAATACTTTATCCACTGTACCACTCTCCTGGTCAATCATTAATTCTTAGAGGCTGTGAAAGATGCATTGTAAGAATGATAATGAGGTAGCTCATTGAAGGCCCACGCTCCCAAATGTCGTGTCGAATTCTACTTTGGCTAGTCAACAGTTCTTGTTGGAAAAGATTGGGGAGTTTTCCAATGTACTCCAGACATAGTGGGACATGGTTGCCAAAATGGCTCTCTTAAGAAATAATTGCCCAAAGTGTCAAAGACGCTACTCTTGCTGTGGTTTGCCCTGCTTGGAGCCTCCATGGAGCTTGGTGTTTGGGTCTGGGCCCTACATCTTAGAAGGCCACTACCAAGCTATAGTGTGGCCCAAGAGGATCATGGGAAGCCGGGAGGACAGTTTGTATGAGCATCAGTTGAAGGAGCCAAAAACATTTGTCATAAGGAAGAGAAGATTTGCAGATACAAGATTGGAATTTCCAGATTTTTGAAGGGCTATCCCATGAAAAAAACAGATATGCCTTATTCTGGTCCCAGAAGACAGAACTAGGCAGAGTGGAAGGCAGTGCCAAGGAGAAAGAGCATTGGACTCGGAGGATAAGAACCGGACACTGGAGAGGAGGCCCCTTTGAGATCAGCTAGACCAATTTCCTGATTTACTGAGGGGGAAGCTGAGGCTCAGTGCTGTTCCACCATGTGCACAAGGTCACATAGTTAGGAAGGAGCAGAGCATCTGTTTCCAAACCCAGTGTTCTGTTGACTGGGATACTCAGGCTTTTCCCCACGGCATTAAAGGACAGTCAATAAAACTGAAGTCCTTACTCTGTGCCAGGCACTGGGCTAAGCTCGGGGGATACAAAGAAGTCAAAGACACGCCCTTCCCTCAAGGAGCTCCCAGTCTAATGGGGAGAGAACATGCAAATGACTAAGTACAAACAAGATCTAGACAGGAGAAATTGGAGAGAATCAGAAGTAAGGCCAGTGCCTTTTAGGCATTAAGGGGGAACAGGAAAGGCTTCCTGCAGAAGCAGGGTGTATGTGTGTGACTTGGGCCTGGAGGGAAGACAGTGGCCCATGTATGAACATTTCTGGAGAGAATTCTCTACTGAGGTGGAGGCTAGACCACCCTACCTAACCCAAGTGTAGACCAGCTGAGCCCTGCTGTCCCTTTCAATTCGGAGGTCTTCTATTTGACAGTCTTCTTGTACAGCACCTTTTAAAGCCAGTTTTTTTTTCTCTAATGCAATAACAGAAGTTTTTCTTACTATCCTTAAAACTTTCTTCCCTGTGCTTTGCGATGTAGGTGATTTCTACGACATGGCTGACAGATTTATGCAGCTTTTCCCAAATATCCCCACACATGAGAGCTTTCTTCACTTTAATCAGAGCAGGTCAACGAGAGCAGCAGAAATTTTCAAGGACTTCGAACGACTTTCTGCACTTGTAGGTCCTGGGTTTGAGACCCAGCATATTTATGACCAACTTTTCCAAAATATCCATCAAGACTCTAGAGAATAGCTTTTGGTTCATGAAAAAGACATCAGACTCAAAAGAGGTTGAGAAAAGGCATTGTGGGATGACAAGAGAGAGAATTTTAAAGGAAAGGTGGTAAATATGGCCACAAGGGCATGAGAACAGCTTTGGAATACCATGAAATCAGGAAAAAAATAGCTCCAATTTGCTTTTCTCTTTACCTGGTGAAGAAGTTAAATAATCAATTGAATAGAAAGATCTATCCCACAGGAAAAGACAATAATGAAAGGATGGATTCTGCAGATGGAAACAAAATTTGGCCACTCCAATATGCAAGAATTGGGATCAGGCAGACAAGGGAATCTGTAAGAAGAAGGACTGAATTAATTTGGCTTGATTTCAACAGGAAAGACCAGAGATCAAAATCTTCCTGGAAGTCCCTTATCAACCTAGAAAGAATTTTCTTCAGAAAACAATCTGAGACTTGGTTTCAGGAGTGGTCTTGTTTTATCGGGCAGATGCCTTCTTGGGCTTCCATTTTTCCAACTATGAAATAAGGGGTAAAGCCTCATAAGGTTCTAAGAAAGTTCCTTACAGCTCTAAATCTATGATTCTAAGGTAGTGAAAAGTCAAATTAAATAAAATATCTCTTGTAATATGAGAAGATGAATCAAAAGTCAAGGATACCAGGCATATGGAAACAAGAAGATGCACACAGAAAGATAAGTATGTACACGTAAATAATACATATGTGTATAATTTTTGGCATGAATATTTTAATGTTTTACATGATTATCTAAATTCCAAAGGATTTAAATGCTCCAACAATGCCCAAAGCTAGCACTGTAACATATGATATTTCCGGGGGTTACCCAGGTGTGCTGATACCCCATTGCCGTGAGTATTTGTGCTCCCCCCTCTAGAGCCCCTCTGGCTCCCTGAAGGATTAAGAATGCATGATTATGAATGCATGATTACTGTGTGCTGCCGTGGAGAGAGTAGACAGCCTACAATCTAGAATCTAAAAGATCCCAAACGAGAAACATAAATAAACATATACTTTCTTACTAAACATGAACATTGATTACTCAGCTCCAGAAGCATCTGGGGGAAGAAGGAATGAATCAATCCCAATTTTGTAAAGAGCTGTTCCAACTGAGGCTTTTGACCATGGAAATAACACTAGATTTGGGATAAAAGAACTTGAGTTCAGATTTTGGCTCAACCACTTACTACCTGCTTGACCTTGAACAAATTACTTAACATCCTGCGTCTCCATTTCCTTACCTTGAAAATGAAGAGTTTGGACAAGCATCTCTAAGATGCTTTCAGCTATGAGCCCACATTAGAAGATACAATGCTGCCACCATGTGGTACATTTTATATCCCGCAGCATCCAAACCACTGTCTTTCCTAAAACTCATTCCTTTCCCTAATTTCCTTGTTTCTATAAAGGATATCATCAGCCTTCCAGTCTTCCAATTTTGCAGCCTTCTGGTCATCCTCAGTGCTTTACTCTCCTTCAGTCCCTCACCCCATATTTAATCACTTGAGCTCATCCTGTTTTGACAATATCTTCGAGCTGTTTCTCCTGTTCTCCATAAAGAGGGCCACAACCCTTACTCAGGACCTTATTTCCTCCAGCCTAGACTGTTGCAATGCCTCCAGTCTCTCCCCTTACCACATCTTTCTCATAGCTACAAAAGAGTATTCCTAAAGTATAGGCCTGACAATATCACTTTCCTGATCAATGACTTCTGGTGTCTCTTCCCACCTGACAGCCTTCTGGGATCAAATGCTAATGAGTTGGTCATTGAAATCCCCTTACGTGGGTTCAGACTAGATAGCTAAGTTAGTCGCTTATCACTCACCTTTTCACACTCTACAATCCAGTCAAACTGAACAAGCACCATTGCCCTCCCACACAGCTTTTCATCTCCCGTTTCCCTTGCCCCAGTCATGCCCCATGCCTGGGTGCACTCCCTCACCTTTGGCACTTAGCATCACTAGTGTCCACAAAACCCATCTCACATGTGTCATCTTACATAAGTCTTTTCCTTACTCCCAAGTTACTAGGGCCTCTTTTTCTCCTCATTTACTGTTGTTCAGTCATGTCTGACTCTATCTGACCCCAGGGACTTTGTCCATGGGGTTTTCTTGGCAAAGATATTGGAGTGGTTTGCCATTCCCTTCTCCAGTGTGTCCCCATTTTACAAATGAGGAACTGAGGCAAACTGGGGTTAAATGACTGGTCCAGGGTCACACAGGTACTGTGTCTGAGGTTGGATTTGAACCCAGATCTTCCCGACTCCAGGCTCAAGGCTCCATCCATTGTACTACCCAGCTGCCCTTCTCCAGATTACCTTATTGTTACTTTTTAGATTGCTTGTGTTTTCTTTTACAGAGACCTGCTATTTTCCTAGAAAGACTGTCAACAGCTCATGGCCAGGGGCCAGTTAATTGTTGTCTATACATCTCAAGTGAAGATCCCAGCATCTGACTCCTGAGCAATGTTTCCTGAATGCTTGGCCATGGATTAGAACCTCAGGAAAGTGTCAAGGCTAAAAGGAAGCCTCAGATTCGGAGTTCACATTCTTGTCAGCTGTACAAAATCGGGAAGGATCCAAGATTTCTGGATGATCAGTGAAGCAGCCGATGCCATCCCTCTCACACCCCATTTCCAAGCTTGCGAGGATTCAGCTCTTCCTGTGCTCTAACCTGAATCCTTTCTGGAGGAGCAGAGAACCAGCCTCTTCTGTCTGCCCTTTGACAGAAGACAGGAAAAAGCTGACCGTGTGTTCTTCACACTCTGTATGTAGCAGGACTTGTCAGGTCTGTGCCTGAAGGCCCTGGGGAGCAGCACCTCAGGTTTCTCTTTGGGAGTCAAAATAATACAGCATTGAGCTTTTCCCCACAGGTTTCATTCTCAAAAATTTCTGATTTTTCTTTTTGAAATCTCTCCTACGAAACCTCCTCAAATTGCATAACTGGGTGGATCCATGTGGGTTTGTCAGCACCAGCATCAAGCCAAAAACCCAACACCAGTAATTAAAGATACACTTTTGAGAAAGGGAGAAAATAGAAAGGGAAAGTTTGAGAGATTTAATTAGAGCAAGAAGTAAATCTTTTATCAGGGGAAATACCTAGCTTAGTTTAAGCCTTCGAATATGATCTCTACATATGCAAATCCTTAATAACGATTCAAAAAAAAATAAAACAATTTTAACTGAAAAGAAAACAGAAATAATTATGAGTTGGATACCTTCTCTAGAGACATCAGGAGTTGCCATGGTCTTGCCTTAGAAGTGTCTTAGAGCTAGGATGTTCATTGAACCATCAGGAGGAGAGAAAATGAAAGAAGAGCAAATGTGAGAAAAGTATCTTGTCTAAATGAAGAGGCAGGATAGGAGAGAGAGAGAGAGAGAGAGAGAGAGAGAGAGAGAGAGAGAAACAGAGAGACAGAGAGACAGAGACAGAGAGACAGACAGAGGGACAAAGATACAGAGAAAGATACAAAGGCAGAGACAGAGACAGAGACAGAGAGACAGACAGAGAGATAGGGGAGATAGAGAGAGAGAGTCAGAGAGACAGAGACAGACACACACAGAGACACACACACAGACACACACACACAGACATACACACAGACACTGAGAGGGACACACGGAGAGATACACCCACAGACACACAGAGAGACATACACAGAGAGACAGATACATATACACACAGACACACAGAGAGACACAGACACAGAAAGACAGACACACACACAGAAAGACACAGACACACACAGAAAGACATAGACACACACAGAGACACAGACAGACATAGACACACACAGAGACACACACAGAGAGAGACACACACATAGACAAGCACAGAGAAAGAGAGACAGAGAGAGACAGAGAGAGAAAGAGAGACAGACAGACACACACACACACACACAGAGGCAGAGAGAGACACAGACAGATATACACCCAGAGACACAGACACAGACACAGACGCACAGACACAGACACACACACACACACACACACATGCACACCCAGAGAGAGACACAGAGACAGAGAGACAGAGAGAGAGACAGACACAGAGAGATACAGAGAGAGACAGAGAAGAGAATGAAGAGGCAAGAAGAGGCAGAGCCAGAAGAGAGAACCATACCACAGTTTAATAATCACACTTTGTGTTTCATCAGACTTGATGGAAAAGACCTGCAAGTGGCCTTAAGCAATGAGGAACTCACTACTTAACTAGGCAATCCCCCTGACATTTCTAATTGTCGGGAAGAGATTTGTTTGTTTTAAACATTTGCCTAAATCTACCCCCACAATGTCATCCATTCCCCCTAGTTGTCTCTGATAAAATCACCTCTAGGACAAATCTCTTGGGGTCAGGTGTCATGGTCTTCATAAATCACTTTTACAGGCTAAACAATAGCAGCCCCTTCAACCCACTCTCAGGTGGCATAGTCTCAAGGCCCCGTCAATAGCCTTCAGACTGTCAATGTCCTCCCTAAAGTGTGGTACCTAGAACTGAGTAGAATGTAAGGTACAGATATGGAAGAGGCTCGGTCAGGAGTGAAGCAAGAGCTTTTGAGGAACCTGGGTGACACATGACCTAAAGCTTAAAGAGAAGCTGGCTTCTGATTGTGGCTTTTCTTTTGTTTGGAAGTCAGCGAAGAGTCGTTGAAAGTTCAGAGGATCCTAGATGAAGAACAGGGAGGGAGTCAAACTTTCTCATTTAAGGAGCACCAAATTGGTGCACAGAGAGGTTACTGGTCTCACTCAGGGTGAGAAAGCTCCTAAATGATTGAGGTGGGATTCAAATCTAGGTCTTTCTGAACCCAAACCCAAGGTTTTCCACTAGACCATGTTGCCTCTCCTCTGGAGCAGAGGATGGTAGTGTGAGGCTGGTGACTGGACAGATTTCCCTGGGCATCGGCATGAAAGATGCCTGGAGAAGAGGTCCTGGAGCCATGAGAAGCCAGGCTGGAGTGTAAGCATCTAGTAGGAAGGGACACAATCTTGAACCAAGTGTAGCGAAGAATAGTTAACAATCTCGAATGTTCCATCAATAAGGGGATGTTTTTTATATTAAAAAAAATAATTGCCTGAGCAATGTTAGGACATTGGGACAAAACTTAAATCCATTTGTCTACGGAGCCATGACCCAAAGTGCCACTGACCTGTGCCGTGGCCTGCAGCATTAGTCACATGTTAAAGATGCTTCCTTCCAAAGGCTTGTGGATGAGCTATCTGTGTGTAGAGGAAGCACCTAGAGGAAGGAATCAGCTTTCAGACAGCCAATGTGGGAAGCCCAGACCTGATAAGTCACGGCAAACATTACAAGGAAAAAGAGTAAGCTTCGAGAGTGGAAATTTTATCCCAAAACAATAAACGTCAGATAGAGACCCAAGATTAATGTAAGTCTCCTCCTGGTTGGAAGCAAGAATCCTGTTTAGGCACCCTCACATGGACCTCTCCAGCCCTAGAATTCTAGGACTGACCTTCAGACATCATCCGTGGTTTCTAAAAGAAGACACCTTCCTTTGTAATTCTTACCAACCACATCTTCACACCTGAAAATTCCCTGAAGAAATCCTATCTTTGTCCTCTCTTGCCACTGTTAATGACAAGAAAAAAAGGAGATTTTTTTTTCAGAAAAGGAATAGGGATCTATCCCCAAAATACCTGGAGATTTCTTGGCTCTGGAGTAGAGTTTCCACGATAACCTTCTTCCTACTTGGCAACCAGCTGCTCTATTCTTAAAGAAATGGGTCAGAGAGGAACCTCGGGAGCATTAAAACATACCAAATCATAGGAGAATATTTATTTTATTTTTAAGCATGTGTGAGGTGGGGGAGTCAGCAGGGAAATAAAGACAATCTCAGAATACAAAAGGATTCGTGGAGTCACTGAATTTGACAGCTGGGAGCAATCCAACGGCCCTCTCTTCAATCCCATATACCAGAGCAATCCACACAGTCACTAAGCTGACAGAGGTTTGTTCAGCCTCTGCTCAAAGACCTCCAAGGACAGAAAGACGGAAAGCCTAGACCCCATTCCATTTGGAGACGACGCTCATTGTTAAAGAGTTTTTCTTTTGTCCTCCCGCGCTCCGCTCCCCCACCCCCAACCCTGGTATCAGCCTCTTTGTCACGTCTCCTGCTCATTGTTCCTGCACCTGCCAAACGGGACTAAATGGACCAAGTCTAGGCCCTCTGTCACACGGCGACCTTTCAAATACTCCGTCTCCCTGCTCCCCTCCCGCCTCATTCTTTTCTACTGAGCAGCTTAAACACGCCCAGCTCCTTCATCCACAAATGACACAGACTCAAGGGCCTTCATGATCCTGGCTGCCTTCCTCTGAACATTGCCCGGCTTAGGAATACTAGGAAAGCCCAGGACTAAACACGGTGCTGCAGAGAAGTCATTATGAGAGCAGAATGCAGCAGGACTCTCACGTGCTGAGTACTGGAAGCAACAACAATTCTCTTAATGTGACAGAAGTACCTATTACTGCTTTGCCTTCTTTTTTTGTGGGGGAGGGAATAGCATCATATCAAACAGTTAATACACTTTGAAACTGAAGTTCAGTAGAATATCCAGATTTTTTTTTCCACAAGTGTCTATCCACACTTTCCACATCTTACAGTGGCAAAATTGACATTTTAGTACTCACATACAAGACTTTACATTCATTCCTATTGAAATCACTCCTAAGTTCCACCCAAGACTCTAGGCAAGGGGTAAGGAACCTGTGGCCTTCAGGCCACATGTGGCCTTCTAGGTCCTTGGGTGTGGCCTTTTGACTGAGTCCAAATTTTACAAAACAAATCTTTTTATGAAGAGGATTAAGGCGCTGTTTGGATTTAAAGGGCTGCACTTGAGGACCTAGAGGGCCACAAGTGGCTTTGAGGGAACAGATTCCCTACCACTGCTTTAGGCTCTCAAGATCCTTTTGGACCCTGATTCTCTTGTGCAACAATGTGTTTGCTTTCCCTCTAAACTTTGATTCTCCCTTCATCAAGTTCTTAACTTTGGTTCTTATCACTCTGAGACTCATCCTGGCACATCTTGGTTCAGATAAGAACCGGAAAGCTTTTTCCTACAGAGCCATCTTCATTCATAAAGAATGATTTCACAGGGGTGGAGGCTGCTTTGTGAATGTTAGCCATTAACCTAATTTCTTGGGTAGTTGCAGGCTTAGCGTCAGATTCCCTGCTCAAAGCCACCAAAACTCAAAGTCAGGAGGCACCTGAGAAGTCTCCATATGAAGCTCATACTGAACAAGGATCCACTCTACAAAATAATCAGCAAGCAGCCACTAAACCTCTGATTAAACCTCCAGCTGAGGAGGAAACCAGTGCCCTCACATACAGGAAGCCTCTTCACTTTTATAATTGACATGTTAGCAAACCTTGGCCCCTGCTCCACTCAGCTCCAATGCTACCTCCTTCAAAAGGCCTTCCCTGATTCTTAACTCCCGTTGATGTTTCCTACTGGAAATTACCTCATATCAGAAGATATTACATCCCCTTGGTCATGCAAAATTTGATATTACTTTTTAATTGTTGTGATAGTCCCTAGCTAGCTAAACCCAAATTGCCCTCCTACCCACTTCTGATTCTCTCAGCCTTATTTGCCTTAACCCTCTCCTCCCATACCCCAATACCTGCTTCTGTTGGATATTCTCTGACCCCTCCTTTTTTCCATCACAATATTGATTCATTTTAGATACTTTCCTCTCATGCTCCTTCCAGCTTCTGGTGCTCATTGTTAGATGACTCTCTCCAGAAGATGCTGAATCCCTGCCCATCCTACCTAGCATTGATCATACTTTTCATCTCACTTCCTTTCTGCAAACACACTGGTCATGGTCAGGAAGTGTGAGAACTGTCCTTTACTGACACTTCCAGACCTTCCTTCAGCCTCTGTCATTCAGTTACCATTCCTCCTATGAGTTTCATTCTATACAAATGAAAGAGTAGAGGTTGATTAGACCCATCAATCAGTCACCCCGCTCCATGCAAATGAACGAACAAAATGTTATCCCCCAGTGCTTTTGTCTAGCCAGAACATCTCCAATGAGCCAATCAATCCTTAAATGATTTAACCTTGTAAGAACATATTTATTGAATCAAATAATTAAAGGCATGTCACCTAGGTTTGATAGGAGGCACATGTGGATTAGTTGAGAAGCTTTGTTCATGTGCCGTGGGGTTTGAATAAAACCAACAAGCTAGCTTGGAATCAAGCATCTGAGCATCTGGCCACTTAGTGTTAGAAACCTTCTAGACAAGATTTTGAGGATGAATGGAATGGTGACATAGCACCTCAATCTCCATTGACAAGATGAGAAACTCATGAATTTGTGAGGATTGGGAAAGTAGCCCCAAAGCATGTGCTACAGAAATAGATCACCCCAGCTAGCTCATTGTCTACAGGTTTTCAGGCCTGCCCCCTCCATTCTAAAGGACTTCCCCATCTAGATCATTGTCTCCTTTTCTAACCCAACCCCTGCATTTCCCCTAGCAGATGTCAACATATCCTTTATTATTCCCTTAGAAACTCTGCCCCCCAGTTCCTCAATCCCAAATCCCACATCCTAAACCTCATTCCTCAACCACGCATAGGGGATAGTCATACTCTTGATCTTACCATCACTTCCATGTATGCTTCTATGATCACATGAAAAGATGAAATGCTTTTATCCAGATATGATCTATTATTCCATCTCTTCCTCACTCTAGAGTACCCTATTCTTCACTGTTATCATGACTTCCATTCCCTTCACCCCTCATCACCTTCTTCAGTCGTCGCCCCTGCTTTATCTTCACTTTCCTCCCTGCCTAATCTGGACCTTATAGGTAACCAATGCAACGTTCCATTGACCCCTAATTTTGAATTTTACCCCTTTGACCTATCAGCACTCATACTTCACTAAACACTGGCCCTACATTACCTCTCCTATATTACCTTCCCTTATCACCTCCTCTACCACTTGCCTGCTTCTGATGAATGAATAAAAAAATATATTATTAATTGTTTACTACATACCCAATGCTGATTTGGAGTTAGAAACAGAAAACAAACAAACAAAAATAAGTAGTCCCTGAACTAAAGGATCACCCTAATTAAGGGGATTACAAATGTTTAGCAGCAGGGCATATACAAATACCTGGAAGGCCTAAGGGTGAAGTGGTCATTAGGGAATAGCAGTAATTCACATGACAGTTGGTGGGCCAAAAGAGAGCATATAAGCAGAGACAATGGTAAAGCCTAGAAGGCCTGAGGACAGAGTTGAAAGGTATAAACAATCTTTTCACTTTCCCCCATTGGCAACCTCAGATAGGCTACGGGTGGTCTAGGGATTAAAGGAGGTACAAATGGAAGGGAAAATGGGAAGGTGCCCTTGGGTGATGGCTATTCCAGATACTAATTATCTGCTCTTTGGGGTCTGGGCTCACTGAGGGTTGGAGAAGGCTCAGGAGGAAGTCACTTTCGATGATCTAATCTCAACTGGATTCTCACCTTAGCAAGGCAATGATTTTATTCATCTTGAATTCATTCTCTATTCTATATATTCGATAGAAGTTCTAAATCTTCTCTTCTCTCCTCAAGCCTCCCATATTGCCCCTTTTTCTGTTTTCTGTCTCAGCAGAGAACAAGGTGTCATACTTGAGTGAAAAACTGAGACTTTTACCTGCAGCGTTCTTTTCTCCCTTTCTCTGTATTTCCAAAGCCTTGACATCAACCATCCTTCATTCTTTCTTCACAAGCCTCAGAATATCATAAAGAAGTAGCCTTTCTCTTCACTCAGACCAATCCTGCTGCATGTACCCTGGCTCCCAATTCTTCTGGCTTATTTCTGTCATCATCCCTCTTCTTTCCAATCTTTAATTGCTTTCTCTATACTGGATCCTTCTACTCTGCTGCCAAGTATAGCCCATGTGTTCTGTGGGGCATCCTTATTTCAGTAGAATTATTCTCACAGAGGCATTGGCTCCTCAAATTTTGACTATCTAAATCTTCTCTCATA
>CM053626.1:4061096-4087669 GCA_028646595.1 Phalanger gymnotis | reverse complement strand
TTTCTCTCCTTTCATTTCACTCAGTTCTCAACCCTTTAACATTGAACTTCTGCTCTTATCACCCAACTTCAACCTCCCTCTTCCTTATTTTCTTCACTCTCCAGATGAAGATCATTACAACAGCACTCTCATGATCTCTATCTTCCTCACAGAAAATGCCATTATATAATGAAATGGTTATTTAAAATGCATTATACTCTTCTCAAGAAACACAGCTGTAATCACATCATAGTCCAAGGCAGCCATTTAAAAAGCAGTCTCTATCTATGCCCAAATCTATGTTTTGTGTGGATGCAGGAAGGAAAGACAAGATTTCATTCCCTACCTGGCACATTTAGTCACTAACTGGTCCAAGAATATCTTCCAAGCCATCAGAAAAGGAGTAGTGGAGTTGGCCACGCAGTAGAGCATGTTTTCACCAAGATGATGCCCTTCTCTGAGCATGTCTATGAAATTCATATGTGGATAAATAAACCTAATCACCATGAGATTTTTCCCTTAATCCCCTTCCCCAAAGGTTGTAGAGCAGATTCTGCCAAATCCATTGGGGTCACAGATGAGGGGATAGGGCTTTGGGTACAGTGCCATGTCTAAACTGTGTACCTAGTGTTTGAGAGCCAGCCCAACCAAGCGTGAAGCTGAACATCAGGGAGAGAATAGGGAAGTCACAAGACCTCCCCAAAACACAAACTAAGATGCAGACAGATCTTGATGTGTGTTCATTCAGGAGCTGCCCCAAAATGTGGGTTTCTATTTATATCTCCATACCTACACACACACACACACACACACACACACACACACACATGCCTGCATGACACACATACATAGACATCTCCATCGGCTTTCTCTACTTGCAAAATCTACTTGATGATGCTTCTCTTACAAAAAGGAATTCATGTTTTCGGGTTATAGATATGGGTTTCTTGTTAAAATGTATAGACTCATAAATCTTTGGATCCAGGGCTTTTAACCTGGGGTCTATGGATTTTTAAAAATACATTCTGATAACTGTCTCAATAGAATTGATTTCCTTTGTAATCCCACATACTTTAGTTTTTGAATGTATTCTGAGAAGGAATCCATGACTTTATCGGATTGCCAGAGGGGGCCATGATGTAAATACATTTTTCCCAACTCTTTTACTCTGAGTTTCTCCACCCTTTTCCAGAGAGCAGATGTGGACTATGACCCTTAGGAAGCTCCTCTCACAGGCCAACTAAAGAAAGCTTGGAAAACTCCCAAGGACCTAAAAGGTAAGAGAGAATAAGGACATCCAGCATTCCTAGGGACTAACGTTGACTGCGGACCACTTTGCTCAGGCCAGAGTGTTTTGCAAACTTCTAGTTTCAAAGAATTGGCTCCATCTGGTTCATCAGTACATCACCCATATTCTCAGCGGTCAAGCCTGCGGTCTCATCAAACTCTGCTTTCTGACATTTTAGTCCCCTGAGTGAGGACAGATTGAACACTGAACAACAGACTCCCAGGTCACACTTATTGAGGCCAGGCACCAGAATCCTTGTTTTCATGTATGCGTGTCTCATCTGTGCAAAGAAATCCAAAGTCCCTTGAGATAAGAAACTAAGCCTCTGGTTCTCTTTCTTTATTCAGTGTCCCCCTTCCACATGCATGTGTAAATATGCATACATACATACATACACATACAGATCTGAGTGCACAGAAGTCTGTCTTGGCCCCAGGGGAAGGGACTCTCAGGACCTTCACAGTAGTATGTATGTGGGGGGAAGGGGAAGGGGAGAAGGGACAGGGCAAGGAGAGCTTTATGATATTATATCCACTTTGTTATG
Organism: Phalanger gymnotis; assembly: GCA_028646595.1. NCBI lineage: Eukaryota > Metazoa > Chordata > Mammalia > Diprotodontia > Phalangeridae > Phalanger > Phalanger gymnotis. The sequence goes on along the minus strand of CM053626.1, from coordinate 4,085,858 downwards.
ATTAAAATAGGGAAAAAATGTCTTTGCTCTTTTCTAGTGGGAAAGCACCTCTTTTGATGGGGAAGAACCATCCTCAGCTCAACTCTTCTGATCTTCCCCTATTCTTTGAAATGAGAGGAGAGAAATAGGAAGGAAGGGGATGGGAGGAGAGGAGAGGGGAGGGTAGGGGAGCAAAGGAGAGGAGAGGAGAAGAGAAGGAGAAGGAGAGGAGAGGAGAGGGAGGGTGGAGGAGGGGAGGGGGGAAAGAAGAGGAGAGGGGAGGAAAGGAGACAGAGACAGTGAGAGGAAGGAAGGAAGGAGGGAGGGAGGGAGAGAGAGAGACAGAGAGAGACAGAGAGAGAGAGAGAGAGAACAAATGGACTTCCTACACTATGAAAAACTGAGTAGTTAATCACCACCTTGTACAGTGGGGTGAGCCCCAGGGACTTTAAAGGCTGCCTTCCTTCAGAATTCCATGTTACTCTGGTTCCACTATGAAAGGCTCCCCCTGGACAGAGACAAAGCCCACCCATGATATTTCAGGGTCTTACCCACAGGTCACTCTCTTGATCTAGCTCCTTCATTCTTAAGGCACTTTCCCATTTCTGAGGCCTTCCCAATAAGGGGCCTTACCCTATGCCACTTCACATAGATCAGCCAGTCATCAGTACGTCAGTTAGTTAATCAATCACCAAGCACCTTTACTTGCCATGAGTACCTCCACTGCCTGTGATACTGCAGGGGGTGGTGAATGACGAATTGACTTAATGGATGATCCCTTCCTTATGAAAGGAAAGGAAAAAAGTACCCCTGCCCTCAAATAGTTTCCATTCTAATGTCACTAGCTGGGTAAAGACAAGATCTACATGCTCTAGATCGGAAAAAAATGCCAGAGGAGAAGGCACCAGTGTCTGGAGGAACCAGAAAGGGCTTCCTCCAGAAGGTGTGGCATCAGCTGAGACCTGAAGGAAGCCAGGGAAAGTCAAGGGAGGAGATGAGTGAGGCCAAGAGCATCCCAAGCCTGGGGACAGCCAGTACAAAGGCACCAGGTATTGAGAGCAAGGCTGGAGCATCGGGCGTGAGAAAGCAGAATATTGGAGGCACAATCCACACTATCAATTAAGCAATGGGCAACTATTTATGATATGGCTACTGTATGCCGGGTGCTGCGTGAAGGGCTGAAGATGGAAAAACAAAAATGAAACACTCCGAACATCCAGGGTGTGTGTGTGTGTGTGTGTGTGTGTGTGTGTGTGTGAGATAGCAACATGTACATACAAAGTGAATTCAGTTCCTATTTGGGGGCACGAGTAGCTGGAGGCATCAGGAAAGGGTTCTGTCAAAGCTGGTGCTCCAACAAAGTTCGGAGGGAAATATGGCATTCCCCAGAACAAAAGTGTTGCCAGGGCACTTTGTTTCCATACAGATGTATTTTCCTTTCCTTGGTTCCTTCTTCCCATTTGTACAGAAGCTCTTAGATAAGAATGACACCTTACCTCTGATTCTATGAGGCTCGCTATCCCTCGGTGGTTTCAGTAAGTTTCAGCAATGCCAACAACCAAGGCAGAGGGGCATCATAGGAGCAGCAGTAGATGCCACAGGCTATACTCACCTCCAAATCTGCCTCCAACATTTCCAAGCTATGTGACATCAGACAAGTCTCTGAATCTCTCTGGCACTCAGTTTCCCACTTTGTAACATGAAAATAATACTTGGGGTACCTGTTTCACAGGGCTTGTGTTAGGGTCAAGTGAAATAAGGCATGCAGTGCTGCTCACTGCCCACAGACTAGGCCAGTTTCTGAAGTCAATGGGAAAAAAAAAAGCTTAGCAAAAAGTGAGCCCAGGGCAGCCTATGCTTTTGTTTGGGGCATTGCTCCAAAGAGTCAGGTAACATACAGACAGTGAAAGAGAATCTGATCTGAAAGACATAGGAGGCAGTGGGTTTCTGTATTTATTAAGAAGCTACCCCAATAATGTAAAAGGTAAACTTTTCTTTGTGCACAAAGCTCCTCCTCTGCTTTTCTGAGCTTTTAATGAGAAATTTTGAGGCTTGCATTTCATCCGTCCCTCTTTTAAAGGGAGTGTGTACTTTACCTATAATGCCCCTAAATGGCACCACTATTGCTTTGCCCTGGTCCTTTCCAAATATTCTTATGCCTCTGGAGACACAAGTATATGAGGTAGTAGAATAAAGATTTTAAGTTGGTCTTGAATGTTTTTTTTTCTTTTTTGCTAAAAACTTTCAAAAATTCTAACAGCTCTCTGGCTAGTGAAAGCCATTGATTAAAGCAGTCCGTCCAGCAATAAGCATTTATTAAGTACCTACTATGCATCAGACACTTTGCTGAGTGCTAAGGATACCAGGTCAAAGAATGAAATGATAACTACTCTTGGGTTTAGCTATAAGTGATTTAAAACTTAATATTATTGTAAAGAAAAAATGTGGTAGCCTATATGCTCCGAACTCTGCCCAAGTGGCTACTTCAGAACCTGGGCACATGTGAGGGTTCACAACAAGGTGCACTCCTCTTCAAGGGGATAGAGCTCAGGATATTGAGACACATGCATGTCCTTAATCTCCAGAGGCCACTAGGGCACATGATAGGATGATGAACTCTTATGATGGAATGGACTTCCCAGCCCTGGGAGTCAGGAAGCCCAAAGCACATAGAAAGTCTTTCCTCACTTAAATCCTAGCTCATACCAGCTTCGTGCTGCTTTGTCTCCTCACAGTGTGGTAATGATGAAAAAACTATCAAAATGAGCTGAGATAAAGAATTCAGCCTTTCTCTTTTTCATCTCCAATTCTCTGCTTATGCAATTGATTACAGTTTAAAAGCAAACTCTAATTGAACCCATTCTAAAGCTAAGAAACAGCTCTCTGGAAAAGACAAAGTGTTAAACTAAGATAAAATTCTTGTTTCTTCTAAAAGCAGCCTAGATCATCCCTTCCCACCCTTAACTGGCTTTCAAAGAGAAGAAAGAAGCCAAATATCCTCAGGCTTCCAGAGTAGAGAGAATCCAGTCTTGTCTGAGGGTGGAGGGTCTCCAGATGACTTCAGTCTTTAGGCTTGTCAGTTCAAATAAGTTTGAACCTGGAACCGGCAATGAAATTTGATTTGACCCTGGTGATCTGCATAAACAAGTGGCATCTCATTCCTAGCCCAGCCAATATCTCCAGGACGTACACCTTGTCCCCCTCACTGGAGCTTTATTTCTCACCCAATAAGCCAAACAGAAAGTCTACTCTCTTCACCCAAGATTCCCACCCCCTTGTGTTCATGGCTCTGCAGCCTGTTAGATCTCAGGCAGGGACTGGTGCAGAGAGGATGCCTGCAGCCCAGATTGGATAGAGGTACCAACAGAAGCTTCCAGCGAGGCAGAATGAGCCTGAACTGTACGTGGCCTCCTTTAACTCAAGGCTGGGTGGGAGGCTTTGGAGAAATATCAGGAGATAGGACTGCATCTTCCTAATGGGCCCTGATGTCATTGCAGTGCCTTTTAAAGTACTAAAGACTCCGGCACAGATTTCAATGAATCATGAAGAATTGCTGAATATTGATGCACTCCATACTGAGGGAAATAGGAAAATAACTAGATAAAACCAAAATAAAATGGAACAGTAAGAGAGACAGAGAGAGAAGAGAGAGAGACAAGGAGAGGGAGACAGAGGAGAAAAGAAGAGACAGAGATGGAAAGGGAGAGGGAGACAGAGAGGAGAGAGAGAGAGAGAGAGAGAGAGAGAGAGAGAGAGAGAACAAGAGAACGAGAAAGGGAGAGAGAACAAGATAATGACAGACAATGACAGAGAGAACAAAAGAATGAGAGGGAGAGAGGGAGAGGGAGAGAGAGAAAGAGAGAGAGAGAGAGAGAGAGAGAGAGAGAGAGAGAGAGAGAGAGAGAGGAGACAAGAAGAGACAGAGACAGAAGAGAGAAAGAATACTCTCTGACAGTATGCGTTAACCACCTGCCTGGGATCAGAGGGCATGGCTGTGGGGGCTAGCTTTGCCAGTAAGTATCACCCATCCTTTCCCCACCCTTCCCCACCTTCTCTCTGTGAGATTCATGGGAGGGCTAGGGGTGGGGGAGGGCAGAGGAAGGGGCAGACTAGATGATAGCTGAGGTCCCTTTTGGCTCCTGGGATCCACGAATTCAACAATGCCTAAACGGCTTTTCTCCCCTGCCTAGCAAGGCTCTGCAGTCTGACCTTGAGAAGCGATCTTGAAAGTGGAAAATCGCCCCACAAAACTGCCTTTCCATCATCCTTTCGCTTGAGCCTGAAACCCTCCCTACCTGACACTCCCTTGCCTCCCCGGCTGCCTTGTTTCAGGTCCAGACGTCTGTGTGTCCACTTGACCTTGACTTTTTCATGTTCTTCTCTTTGGCGGAGGGCTCTAATAGCCCTCCTGCCAAAATGGGCTTGTGTGCTCTTTAGCATTTAGACAGAAGTGCACCGGACTGGAGGGGAGCAGAGCACACAGGCCATACCCAGTAGGAAAAGGGGAATTCAAACAAGCCCGTTACATAAGAGAGCTTGAGAATCCCCAGAGAAATTCAGCCTCCTGCAGACTCGGTCCTCCTTCTAGCTTATGGGCAGTCAGTCACTAATGGCGACGCAGCGCCACCTGGTGGTTTCGTTCTGCCTTGGCGGGCACCTACAATTGATTAGCTCTCCAGACACGTTTCAGAGAATTGCGTTTTAAACAGGCTGGGGACTTTCCAGCTAAAGAAGCAAAGGCTGAATTGACAAATTCAGGATGACACGACTTCTCGGAGTAGCAGCAACCACATTGTTTAGAAGTACACCTAAAGGTGGAGCCCCTGGAAATATGAGGAAGGAAGGACAGGCTGTCTTTGGTGTCTACTTGGGAAGGTATAGTTTTCAAGCTAAAGGCAGCTGGGAGCTTAGCTCACTCAGTGGGGTCAGACTGCAATGTCTCCGTTAACTTCTTCCCCTCAGTATTTGGGATCTGAATATACGTGGGCTACAATAATCTGCATACATGTTTTTCTCTTGCTCCTCTCTGGCTTCCCCAGTAGAAAGCAAGCAGCCTTGAGGATAGGTACTGTTTGGGGGCATCCCTGCATCCTTAGCACTGACATGGGGCCAGGCACATAGAAGATTCATTTGGCATTTATAGCACTCAACTTATTACAGCCGTCAGAAATCTTTTTCTCTTCATAGACATTACTTAATTGAGTATTTATCAGAATGAAGGATGGCTAGTATATCATGGGACCTGTAGATGCTCACAGCTTTGGCAGCTCTGAAGGTCAGAAAGCTTAGATTTAGAGGAGCATTAGGGAGTATGTGGTTCCTATTCATTTTAAAGCTGGGGAAACTGACACCTTGTGAGATCAAATGGCCACCCAGATGGACAGTCCTGACAGAGGAGGTCTGAATAGCTGGTCCAGATGGATGCTACACAGTCTTTCAGACTGATCAGAAAACCAGCCAAAAATGGCATTTCTCACTTCATTGATCGAAATCTTAAAACATAGAGGCGCTGCCACCTGGCATTCTTTCACCTACATTTTAGCTCCCTCTAAATGCCCTTCCCTCCCCTCTCTGCCCACCCAAATTCTGCCTCTTCTTCAAATTCCAGCCTAAAGCCCACTTAGGTCAGAGCCATCCCTGACCACACCACATGGTGATCTCACTCTCTTCTGAGAAATAGCACTGAGGCCTATAGTACTCACTTGGCACTTGTCTGAGCCTGCCTCAGATAGTTAATTGCCTGGCCACATTTCTCTGGCTCAACCCAGATATTGAAAGGAAAGCTTAGGGAAAGCAATTCTAGCCTGAACTCTGGGGACAAGAAGAGGCTGAGGGGATGAAGAGAACCAAGAGTCTGAAGAAAGGGAGAGGTGATCCAAACCATTAGGTGATTTGTGAGTTGATTCAATTCTTTGCAGTAAAACCACCCTTGTAATTTCTGCAGTGCCCCAAATTCAGAGCATGGGTAAGGAATTTTAGGACACATGCTCGAAAGGAAGCTTAACAGCATTAAATAGCATTAGACAAAGCTGGCACCAGAGAAATAAGCTTCCTGGGTCTCCCTTCCTCTTTCCCCATCAAGGGCCAACTTCTTCTGCATTTCATTTCCCTGGTACTTTGGACAGCATCCTGGGAATTCTGAGTGTGAGTCTCAGAGAAAAGAAAAATAAAAGTAGGCATCTAGGCTAAAGCTCAGCAGCTGTGCCTCTAAAACCTTCTCCCCAGTGCTAGGAACAGTGAAGTGCTCTTTGGAAAAGCCCTGGCTCTCACTGGGCTGGATTCAGAGACCTGGAAACATCTCTCTGAACATTGGTTATCGCAAGTCTGTATAGAGAAAGGGTGTGTCTGTGCAGGAAGCTGAGCTACCTGGGAGTTGAGGATAACATCTGCCTGTGAGTGTGGTGACCAACTAGAATACCAGCAGGTCTGGGGCCTCACAACATGGACTTTGATATGAATCCTAAGATAATAATAATTCTATTATATAATGATCCTAATAATAACCTCAACTGACATCTCCCTGGCACTTTAGCATGTGCAAGGTCCTGGACATACAAGATGCCATTTTGTCCTTGAGGGCAGGTATATAACTGTTCTCAATGAGGGCCACAGTTTGGACAGTTTGAACCATGAACAGTAACTTGATTATTTTGTCAAAAGCTTCTATCTGATAACAAACTAACTCTGCCTCAATTTCCTGAAGTGGTCAACTGTATAACAAGCCTAGAAAGACATCAGTCCCCTGACCTATTCAGTCCAATGTTCTCAAAATGATGTATTGTGTGACGGGTGTGGGAATGAGGAGAAAGATTTGTGGAAAGGGCCCTCACATTCAACAGCATTTTGTCAGTGATCTTTTTGATGGCTCTGCCATCTCTTAACTAAACTTGTGTATTAGCTAATTCAGCAAGCCATTATCTCATTATTACCTCCTAGGTACAAGGATGATATGGACAAGTCTCCCAAGATGGGCAACGTTTGGCAGGTCACATTTAAATCACTGGATAGAATAACCATATTGATAATGTCCTATTTCTATGTCCATTCGAGCATGACCCACTAAAACTAGCCCTCCTGCCTTAGCTGACTTCCCATCATGACCTTCCCCTAGTGCCTGGAACCTTCTCAGTTTGCATCTTGCCTCTCACCCTCTTGTCCACTTCACCCTTTAGTGAATTCCTCCTGGGTTCTCCATCTTGGGGAAAGGTCTAGACTGACCACCCTTCATTCCCCTCTGGACTCTGTTTTTGGCTCTCCAAACATCATCACCTTTCTTCATGCCCTGCCCCCCACATACACACTTTTCAGCCGCCTTTTCTGTACTGTTTTTCCCCATTGAAACTTAAGTGTCTCACAAGGGCAAGGAATAAGGGCATGAGCTTTGAAGAGCAAGGTCTCCTTCATGTCAGCTAGATCCTCTCTGGATACTTTGGGGAAGAAGAAGAGCACAAGTTACACAGAATAAGGATGTATAACTGGGTTGTGATTTACACCTGCAGTGCAATTATCCACAATCTAAGCCAATGAGAATATGGAGTGAGTGAAATAAAGAAGATGAGAACTGCTTGTATGATCAGCATAGAAAAAGAGTCAAAGGGATTAAAGCAGGCATAAAACTAACCAATAAAAATGAATGCTAACTCATGTAATGAGACACTAATACAGAAATGATAAAAATCAACAGGTGATCAAAACAATAAGGAGTGTTTTTTTTTTTTTTAGTTCAAGAGACTCTAAGTGAATTTACTCCTGGGCTCACCTAGAATCTTATGAAAGCCTTAGAAATGTCAATGTTGTTTGCCTTGTAGGACAGCCACCAGCCTGGCTGTTACCCTGCCTATTTTAATTAGTCTTCTCATGTTACTCAGTCTCAGAATGAAGAGGTCTGGAGGCAGAGAAGGCCCACAGCCCCATCATGAAGAACACTCTTATTTAACCTTTATAGATATCAGACAGTATGAAGAGTATGGAGGCATAATCCATCACATGGAGAGTTGGAATGGCTGGGGAGCACAGGTTGACATGGAATCCAGTTCTCATCACAGAGCTATCATTACAGAACAGTAATAAGTTACTTGGTGAAATCTGGAAAAGATCACAATGGCTGATATGTAATCAGGAACACAAGCCTATGATTCGTGAAGGGAACCAGCCTGAATGGAAGAGAGGCTCCAAATCACCATTTCAGTCTGTGGCATTTACTTAAAAGAGGGAAGAGAGATGTCTCTGCAAATGGATTGCCTACAAGAAAAAAAAGCATCAGAAAGGATAGGTTTTCTGCAATGAAATGATTGTCTATCTGATGACCGTGATGTGCACAATACTGTGCCTAGTAACAGGGCATACAAGGATAATTTGTGCACTGCCCTCCTCTCAGACAACTTCTAATCTAACGGGAGAGAATATGAAACATGTAGAACCATATAATGAGTAAAAAAGCCAGGAGGATGAAATGAGAATCTAAGGGAGAAGTTCAAAGCTTTATTTGAGGAGCACAGAAAAATTTTTAATAGAAGTAGAACAGATAGGAAGAGGTGGCATTTAAGTTGGGTCTTCTAGGCTGATTCGACAGGTAGAGATGGGGGTGTGAGAAGGTGACATTTCAGACGACAAAACCAATCACAACAACCACAGAATAATTGCAGGAAAAGGTCTGAAAATTGTTTAGACAGAAATATGGAAGCAAAAGGAGGTTTTACTAAATTTTAAGCATAGCATACACATTTTTAAAATAAGCTATATCATGGAGTTTATTGTTTGTTATATGACTGTTTGATAATTTTGTCGGTGTGTTTGGTGAGGCAGCTGCAGATTCAGTAAGTGAACTTTCCTTGGAACCAGAAAGCCCTGAGTTTGAGTCTGCCCCAGACATATCCAGTATAGGTGTGATGCTGGGCAAGTCACTTAAACTCTACTCCGTGTACTCCAGAGGAGTCAGACATGCAGCCCACTAGCCATAGTGCACCCATCAACACTCTTGAGTGTGGTCTGAAATGGATTAAAATGTAATTGGGGAAGAGTTAAAAAAAATAAACAACAACACAATAGAACACAACTATGTTGGTACATGGTTTTCTAACCCAATGTGTAGCCTGTAGGGATCCTTATTGGACATTTTAGTGGCCCTCCCCCCTTTCCAATTTCTATCTGAATTTGACTCCATTTCTCCAGGAAATTATCAGAGACTAGCAGTTTAAAGACAGCCACATTTATTTAAGAACCAGAAAATAAATTCTTGTTTCTGTAAAATGGTTCAACATCAGAAATGTCTGTGATTTAATCAGTGGAAATGACATTCAGGAAGAAGCATGACCATCTGTTCTGCTGCTGTGCCCTAAGTACCCTGGGACTTTCCCATCAGACTTTCCACCGAACCATTTTGTATGCATGTTCCCCCATTAAAATAGATGTTTCCAAAGAGTAGGATCAGTCTTAATTTCCCATTTGTGTCCCTAGCACTTGGTATAGTGTTTGAGCACAGTGAGCCCCTAAGAAAAGTTTCATTCACTCACTTCGTTCATTCATTCATTCATTCATTCATTCACTCATTCATTCATTCACTCATTCTAAGGTTACAGAGAAGAGTTCCACTTTCTTGGTAGATTTTCCTTATTCTGGAGTTCCTGACATCAATTGGATTACACGTCTAGTTCCCATCCTCTATTTGAGTATTTGATTTGTCTAAAAGAGGAATGAATTAAAAGAAATTTAAAATGTCTTATAGCCCTAGTTAGTCCTAATATTTCATTCCATATTTACTTTTCCCTCATTAAAATGACAAAAACATTTCCCCTCTCCTTGCCATGAACCTTTTCTAAAATGCAAATTAGTAGAATACCAACCTTCATCACAGCCTCTCTTTATTCTAGCTTTGGAATTGTGGGAAGAATAGAATGGGTGTCATCTGAAGCAATGAAGACTTAAGTTGAAGGGATAAGTTAATGAGCAGGTAAATAAAGCAAGCAAGCACACCATTGGAGCCGAGAATTGAGCCAGGTCCCAGGCAGTTCAGAATAACACTAAATTCATAAGGCCTTATCCTTAAAAGGGCACAACTGTGGCTGCATGATTCATCCAAGAACTAGCTTAACACAAATGGAAAATCCATCAAGAGACCCTGGTGCTCTCTTATTATGTGGGGTCAGATGATTTGAAATTAAATGGTCCTCCTTTGTGGAGACAGGGACCCTGTTTCATATCAGCTAAATGATGGCACAAGATTTTGGTCCAATGTTCTATATGTTGCCATCATAATTCATTTAATAAGCCTGGTGTAAGGAGGAGTGAATGGCAAGAAGATTGGGTTTCAAGATGTGGAGCACAAGGCCAGAAAGATTTCTAAATTCCAAAAGAGGTCAGTAAGAAAATGCTGAGAAAAGCTTATCACAGTCGTTCGAATCAAGCTCACATGTGGTTGATACTTGTCAATCTGAATAAGAAATGTAGACTGGAGAAGATGGCAAACAAAAAGATGAAAAGATGAAAGAGAGGGAGAGGGAGAGACAGAGACAGAGACAGAGACAGAGAGACAAAGAACAGAGAGACACAGAGAGATCAACTGTGAGACACTAAGAATATTAGAGGAGATGGGAAGTGTATGGTCCAAAAAGGTGATAAATAGAGAATAGATATTACCCTAGGTAGATGATGAGAACTGGAAACAATGTATGCCAATGAGGGTCAGATGGTTCTTAGCATAAGTTGTAATAGATACTATCCATCTCATTGTGAGGTTAAAAGATAGGAAGAAACAGAGAATGAACACAAAAATCATCTGGAAGCAACAATCCTGGCTACCAAATGTGTGTCTTGAGAATGGAGAGGGCCAGGAGATACAAGGCACATTAGCAGCAAGGAACTGATGAATTAATTGTAAATATCATAAGGCCTTTGTGCCAAAAGGAACTCTCCAGCACCTTTAGGAAGGAAGGTATGCAGGGGCTTTGCCAATGACCATCCTTCATCCAAAGAGGGAGAAGACTAAGGTGTGACTGATCCAGTCTTTGACTGACTCTTAAGATTTTATCAGCATCTTTAGAAAGCTTTAGGCAGCCAAAGCCTACAAGGGTACCTGCCTTATCATTGACAAGTTCTGAAGAGGACTTGTCCAGAATCCTTCCCCAGCCAGATGGTAAAGATGAAAGGAGCAGGTACCCCCAGCTAACCTGGAAGATGTCCTAGTAGAGCTGAGCTGCCTTGGCCCAGTAATAACACAGGTAGCCAAGCAGAGCAGGACAGCTTAAATGCTGGTTCTCACCAGCGCCATCCATCCTGTCTCCTCCACTCCCAACTAGGTGTAAATTAGCTGGAATCAGTTCATGAACTAAATGAATAAATGTCTTTAATGTTGTTCTGATTAGAAAAGACTCTTGGGCCAATAAATCAGAGATCTCAGAGCGTGGAACTTTGGAGGTGGCCACTCCCCTAGTCTGACTGTTCCTTGAACAAATGAGAAAGCTGAGGTGCAGAGACAGGAAACATCTTCCCTTAAGGTCCCAGATTTATTTAGGTCCTCCTTTAGGTATCAATTCACTATACAGAGATGGCTGAGCTAGCTTCTACAAGTGAGGAAAGGGTAAGGCACAGACTTCAGGACTCAAGACTGTTGATACCCCATCTGGAGATCCATGAAAAAAAGCAGCAAATGGCTCATGTTGGCATGTAAGAGGTGGTAAAAAAAGGAGTAGTTCAGAAAGCAACTGACATAAGACAAGTTTTGGATTCCAGGCTCCTGTCAAACCCTCTCTACATTTGTGACAACAGGCAAATTTCATAACCTCTATGGGCTTGTTTCTTCAACTGCAAAATGAAGGGCGTGCCTAAGGTCCTTTCCAGCTGAGGGTTCAGATAGTTTGGCAAGCAAAATCCATTTTGCAAGTCTTGAAAGGCTGATCTTCACCATGGCCATGAATGGGGTGATGCTCATATAAATCTTCTTGATGGGGCCTTGGGGCTGGCTATGGAGAGGGAGGTGCTGCTGGTGACTGGGCCCTCCTCCTCAGCAAATGCAAACAAAGCATGGAGAGAGAAACGCTAGTGAAGCAGTTTCCATCTTATACATCCACCAAGAGATTCCAACCAGATGGTACCCAGGAGATTCTCATTCAGAGGCCAGAGTGTTGGCCATGATCGTCCATGTTGTGCCACTTTAAATAGCCATCCTGATTGTCCACCTCTGTTACCTCATGATTAGGTGGCTTCAGACAGAGCACCTTACCTCTCTCAAGCCTCAGGTATTTTTGTTTTCGTTTATAAAATGGGGATAACAAGAATTATGCTTACACGCACATGCACATGCAGAGATCAGATGTGTTCACCCTTGTCATTAGTACAACTACCATCGTGCATAAACAACACTGATTTTGGTGATAGGCAATGGCAGCTCAGAGTCATTGCTCCTGCTTGGTGGATGGTGGAAACAAGGCACACTGACACCAGGCACATTGCTTAGGTTCTCCCAGTGAGGCAGGGGTCCAGCCAAAATTATTGGCCATTTCCATCCCTGGTACAGTTCAAATTCTAACAAGTTGAACCTCAGTGTTTCCCCATGACTTCCTCCTTCACCCTTCCTCAGCCCTACACAAAGATGGCCATACCCTTGATTGTACCATCACTCACAAATATAACACCTCCACTTCAAGAATTTCCAAATCACCTTATCCAACCATATCTGTACCATACCTTCAATCCCTTGACACCTGAATTCTCCCACAGACCATCTCACCTGTACTAGCCACTTCCTCCTCATTTTCCCATCTTGACCCCTTGCTGAACCAATTCAATTCTATACTCTTCTACTCTCTTGAGTTGCTAGTCTCCTTATTATAACACAGATTACACTCAGCCAAACCTCAGCCTTTGGTCACTGCCATCATCTATCACTTTATTCCTATACATGTGCTGCTGCTTATGGATGAAGGTGGAGAAAATCCCACAGCTGTCCTGGGTTCATTCACTACAAATTCATGTTACACAACCTTAATTTGACTTTCAGTGTAGCTAGGCAGTCCTGTTATACAATGGACTTTCCCACTCTCCATAGCAGCAGTTCTATTTTTTTCCCACCCCTCCTTAATCCTCACATGGCTCCATTTCTTCCCAAGCTCTCAGACAGTAAGGGATGAGCCAGTAGATGGAAAGATTAAAGGAAAAAATGATAGACTGGGGAAGACAGAAGGAGCAATATGTTGGTGGAGAAAAGCTAGAATGGAATTGCTTGAATAGGTAGGGGTTACCCTTGCTAAAGAGTAAGGCCACATCATCAAGTCAGACAGGAGTGAAGGAGGAGAGAGGGGCAGAAGTCATCTGAGTGATAGAAGACGAAGAAGAGAGGACAAGTGGGAGCTTATAGTCAGTGTTCTTGTCTTCTTCCTGTAAAGTATGAGGCAAGGTTCTCAGCTGAGATTGCTGTCCACTGAACAGAACTCTCTACCTCTCAGCTCTGGCTCTCCTCTATGCCTGGACAATTCTTCCCCCTCAGCTCCTCCTACAGACTTCTCTGGCTGCCTTTAAGTTCAAACTAAAGTCCCATCTTTTAGAAGAAACATTTCCCAGCCTCGCTTAATTCAGAGGTATTTCTTCTGCTAATATTTCCTAAGCTTATTTTGCATATATTTGCATGTTGTCTCCTTCATTAGATTGTAAGCTCCTTGAGGGCTGGGTCTGTATTTTACCTCATCCCTAGCACCTATCCCAGTAGCACAGTGCCTGGTACATAGAAAGAGCTTAATAAATGTTTATTCTTTCATTGATTGATATCTACATCTCCCTTCCTATCCAATGGCGGTCTAGTTCATAGCCACCTCTCACTTTATTCCCCTACTTCAGTTTTCACGTCTCAGGATGTCAAAATCCTCTTTTGTTCTCTCATCATATTCTCATCCCCATCTGCCTTCAGCCTTATTCTATTCTGCCCTTTGGAATCTTTGGACCTTATCCTAGACCTCTCCAATTCACACCCTTTCCATTTTCTTGTGCTAACAGAAAACCAACTCTCTGTCAAATCTCTGCAAGATTGGGTGTTCCTTCCTTTGCACCCACTAAGGTAAAATGTAGCCATAGTTTTCAATACTCATTTACCCTTCCAGATTCTCCCTTGGCATGATCACTCTGCAGCCTTTCTTGCTTTGGGTTTCATTTCATCCATACCTATTATCCAATCCCCATCCATGTCAAAGTCACTTACTGGCCTCCATTCTCTGTCTTTTGTCAAGATCAGAACATGAATCAGTCTTCTTCTCTCCCCATGTAGGTGACTGCATAAGCAAGGAATTCACGAAGATTGTTGCTGCCCTCCTTAACGCCATGGTCTTCTGAATCATTAACCTCCCAAACTCCATTTTCATTCCACCTCAGACACATGAAAAGATGGTCATAATGTTGATCTCATCATCACCCAAGAAAATACTTGTGCTTTGATTTCTTTCACATCTCCCCCAAGAGTGTGTAAGCCTCCATCTTCCCTTCTCTTTCTCTATTCCTCAATCTTTCTTCACTCACTGGATCCTTTTCCACTTCTTGCAAACATACCTAACCCCGCCCCCCAACACACACCCTCACCGCTTAGACTTAACCCTGTCAATATTACTCCTTCAAGCTATCATCCTCAATCTCTCCCAGTTACACATTCCCCAAACTGCCCTTCCTCCCAACTTCCTTGTTGTGGTTAAGGACATCATCGTTCTGGTTCCCAAGGTGCTCAGCCTTGAAGTTGAACTTCAAGTTCACAGGAAAGACCCCAGGAAGGTTTTGTTATACTCAGTGTCTACATTTTTCTCATGTACCACTTCTCTGATCCTCAGTTTTTAGCTTCCAACCCCAAATCATGACTGAGATTGTACTCTCCTTAATTTCCAATGAATTGCAACTAAATGTCCAGCTACAGTTTTTCCTTAGCCCCTATATTACTTGACCTAAGCAAATTTTGACACTAGCAGCCACCCCTTCTTCCAATGCACTATTTGCTTCCTTGTAATCTATGACGTTATTCTATCTTCTCTGACTGCTCCTTCTCAGTCTCCTTTGCTGGACCAGCATCCAAATACCCTTTCCCCCAAATGCAGATGTCCTCAAGGCTCTATGCTGGATGCTCTCTGCTTCTCTTCCTACACTTTGTTGTGGGGTGAACTTATCAGCTCACATGGCTTTGATAACCAACTTTTTGCAAGTGATTCCAAGATCTACATACTCAGCCCTAATGTCTCTTGTACACCAGTCTGATATTGCCAACTGCCTGCTTGGCATTTCAACCTGGATTTCAAGTTTAACAATTAAAAAGAAAATCTACCTCATTGCTTTCTTCACCAAATCTATCCCTTATTCAAACCTCTTGGTTCTCTTGCTGACATCACCAACCTTCTAATAACCTAGGTTGTCAACCATTGAGCTCTCTGTGGCTCTTTCCATCTACTTCCCTCTTCAATATTAAATCATTCCCCAAGGCTCGTTGGTTCCATATGCACATTATCTTCCTCAGCTGCGCTGTCTCTCAGCTCACACCTTCTCCACCCTAGTTCCGGTATCTCTCACCTAGATTAGCTCAATATGCTCCTGATAGTTTTTCTTTTTTATAATATCTTCACTCCAATTTATCCTATTATCATCTATTTAATTTATATTCCTAAAACACAAATGTGACCATGTTACCTGCCTCTTCCACTAAAGCATTGTCAGTGGCTCCCAACTGCCTGTTTGATGTTTAAAGCCCTTCATAATCTAGGTCCTACCTACCTTTCACATAGCATTTCACAATACTTCACTCAATACTCAACTTTCCAGACTCCTCCACCTCCACCACCACTAACAGCACCACCGCCACCACCTC
This sequence comes from Phalanger gymnotis, assembly GCA_028646595.1. Lineage (NCBI taxonomy): Eukaryota > Metazoa > Chordata > Mammalia > Diprotodontia > Phalangeridae > Phalanger > Phalanger gymnotis. The sequence goes on along the minus strand of CM053626.1, from coordinate 4,070,056 downwards.
CTCCTCCTTCTCCCCCTCCTCTTCACTAGCTGCTTTCCTACCCAGGTGATACTGCCACCCTGAGGACCTACTCTGCAGATCAGTGACTGCCTGCATGGACTACTCTTTGACAAGAGGTCCCAACTATGCTTCATTTCACTCATGACCTGACTCTTCTCCTCACCACCTACTTTGTGCCCACGTTGCTACCCTTCTCCTATGCCCCAACTTTGCAGCTCCCTCTTACATATTATCTCCCAGAGTTAGACTATAAATCCCTTGATAACAGATAGTGTCTTATTGCTTGTGTTTGTATCCCCAGGACCTGGTATGCAATATGTAAAATGTAATAAGCACTTAATCTCTCTCTCTCTCTCTCTCTCTCTCTCTCTCTCTCTCTCTCTCTCTCGTAAGTTGTTCCACCAGGACCTATATTCAATATAATGCTCCAAAGAAAAGGACTGGAAAACATTAAACCAGAAACACTCATAGGGTCACTTGCCTTATCTCATCCACCTTAGCTTTTTCTTGGTTTCTATTGAAACTGATATATTTGTATTTTTTACTTCAACCCACCTACCCCACCCCTGCAAAAAAAAACCACACACACACACAGAGGAAACCAACCAGTGAAGCTTGCCTTGGGTGCTGAGTGGCAGGACATCTGCCAGAACAGCAGCACATGGTACCATGCAGATAGTACAGGCAGGAGGCTCAGTTTCTGACTCCTGTGATACTTAATGTCTGGGGAGATTGATAGAGGGAGGAAAACCTCACTTAAGCCCTTTTCTAAACACTAACACCCAAAGTTCAAGAGGCAGAGGGGGCATCTTATTGCCCTCCTCCCCAATAAATCAGTATTGTTCCTACCAATGTGTGTTGACATATGGGAGCTCAAAGAATTCCTTTCTAAGAACATCCAGGTCCATAGGATTTAGAGGCAGAAGGGATGCTAGAGGCCATTTTCTGATTAAAAAAAAAACAACCTCTTAGAGACTAGCCATTTAGTCCCTGTACTCACTTAGCACTTGGGAGGAGGGATGAGGGAGGAGGGAGGATGATGAGGATGAAGGCTCTAATTTCTGAGACCTGGATTGTATTTCTGCCTGAGTTCTTCAATGTATCTTTGTATTGTGTATGTGTGTGTGTGTGTGTGTGTACGTGCACATACAAATATATATACAGTTTTTTACTTCCCATCCTATTTTTCTTGGGCTAATACTTTTTAACAGATATTCATTTTGTGAAAAACTCTCACTAAAGATGGTAGGCACTGACATGGTGAAATCTGGAGAAAATTGAGACAGGAATCAACTGTGGAGATTATGCCAAGTGGATCACAGGCTTGGGAACACTCACTGATGGGTTGGCACACACAGGGGCTCCCTTTTGGCCTGCTACAACTAGGTAAACCAGCTGTGCCTGTCCAGCCTGGGCTCAGGAGGCCACTTAAGGCAGTTGGCTGACGTCCCTTCCAGGATTCCCATTCCCATAGGGCTTACGCTGAGCGGTAAAAATGAAACCCACATGGAGGCCTTTCATCCGACTCTTCCCTCAGAGGAAAAGCTATTAATACGTTCGCTCTTTCCTTTGGATCTCAGGTTACCTGTTTACAGAACTTGAGTATTTCCTACCTTGGGACATCAGGCCTTCACCTTCTCTAATTCAAACAACAACAAGCTTCAGCAGGAAATGTCAATCCCCAATGGATGAACAGCTTATATGCAAAGAACAGGGTCCATGGCTGGCAGTCACAGCTGGCATTGTAGGGGAGAAGGGGAGATGTCAATGTCTGACAGATTACCCAGGAACTAAAGCCCCAGGTCTTCTAGAGCCAATGGGGTTCTCAAAAACAAACACAAACATGCTCCCTCCAATGTACTTCAGTCACATCTTCAACATGAAATAGTAAATCACTTTGCTAGTTTCTGCATCCAAGGGATCATCATTATCACTTCTAATATCCCAACTGTTAAAAGTTCTTAGATGTGTCCAAACATGCACATGTGATGCTAATCTGTGATTAAACAGATTTCTTGCCCATTCAATAGGCCTCAGGTAGGGCCCAAAAATGAGGCTTGATTAGAGGCAAGCCCACACCTTTGTGAGGCCAATCAGTGAATAAAGACCTTTCCCACCCACTCAATAGACCTCAGGTGTGGCCAATTAAGGGAAGCTTGATTAGAGGTTTGTTTGTAGGCAGGCCTACTCCCTTCACTTATTAGGCACTAAACCTCAGACCCACACCCTTTTGCTGATTCATGAAGACACTGGGCCTCAAAATGAGTATATAAACCCAGAAGGCAGCCATTGAGAACTGAGAATTCAGAAGTGAGAATCCAGAATCCAGAATCCAGCACAAGGAGAAGTAAGAACTCTGAGATGACAGAGCTGCAGAAAGAGTGCAGAGCAGAAAGTGGAGTGGAAACCAGTGAGCTTTGGAGACCAGAGAACCAAGGGGGGAGAGAATACAGGCAAGCAAACAGTTAGGATTTGTGAGTGTTTATGGGGAGGCCCCAGCAGGGAGGAAGGTAACAGGATGACTTGGTTCCTTGCTATAATACTATGTTATAATTTCCTTGTTGCTACATTGAGGTGAGCTTACTGGTTTTGGAATATAATGCTATATCAAATTTAAGTTATTGCTCTTAGAATTTGGTCCTCTGGTGTCTAAATAAATGTTATACTTCCTCTGCCTTCTACCTAGAGAGTTTTTCATACTTTGCAATTCCAAAGTATACAGGCATATTCATGGTCATCCTCGAGGTCATGAATCTTGCCTTATTGATACACCATATCAATACACATTTGACATTTTCTCCTTGAAAGACTTTGGAATCAATTGTGAAATATGGGAGACACTGGCATAGGACTTCCCAGAATGGTGTGCCTGCATCAAAGAAGGTGCTGTCCTCTATTAACAAAGCATAACTGCAGTAGTTCAAAAGAAATGCAAGATGTGCAAATTTAGACACATGTCTACTCCAAATGTCTATATGGATTATTTGTGACTACCCTGCAGTAGAGCCTTCTGAGCTCGTATTGGTCTCATCAGACACTGTCAGACAAACTGTATTCTTTTGCTCCTCTTTGATTATGAAGAACAACCATCAACCAACCAACTTTTGTTGGGGTATTGCTCAATAACTCATATGGTTAATGAAGAGAAAAAAGGGCAGACACAGTAGAACTAAGGCCCTTTGGCCTTTAAAGAACCATTCTCTTCAGGCACCAAAGTAATTCCATATACCTAGAACTGATATTTTGGTTGTCAAATCAATCACTCAGTCAAATTTTTATTAAGATCTACTATTTTGTAGGATGATATCAAGCACTGGGGAAAATACAATGAATGTAATTATCCCTACTTGCAAAAAGATTATCTTCTAATCAGCACCAGCTATGCTCAGGTCCAATGTACTCATCATCATCATATTTATCATGAGAGATTGGATCTTTGGCCATAAAATTCATGAAGACTATTTTCTGTGGTAAAAGGGAACTTTGATCTGCACTGATGGAGAAAGTACCCATGTGAGAAAAAGTCCAGATATATGGAAGTCTCTGTCTATCTCTCTCTGTATATTTGTACACATACTACATCATATTATGTGCGTATAAATAAATATATGCCCACATGTAAGCACAGAGGTATTTATATATCATTCAATATTAAGTAGAAATAGAAATGACAGAGCCATAACTAGGATTCTTTATACCTGAGGTGAGTTGCAAAAGTCATGCCATGAGGTCAACAACAGAAAACTGCTTTCACCTGAGCAAGAAGTTATGTGAAGAAAAGCTCACCCGTGCTGATCATATGGCCGCTGCTTTATTTATTTATTTTTTTGGGGGGGTGAGGGGAGAAGGCAAGGCGATTGGGGTTACATGACTTGCCCCAGGTCACATAGCTAGTAACTGTCAAGTATCTGAGGACAGATTTGAACTCCTGTCCTCCTGACTCCAGTGCTGGTGCCCCTAGATACCCCTGTTGCTTTCTTTAAGCACTGAGTTTCTCCATCCCACCCAGTCTGGTTGTTCAGGGGCTAAGCACAGGCCTGAACCTACTACTGATTGTCACAGCAGCTTTGACCATCTCCATTTACAATCCAGGCCAGTTTTTTCCTCTTTAGGAAGCCTGGTTTCCCACCCCTTCCCTGGAGGCTCACTGTACTGATGCTGATCTTACTGTGGAATCCACATCAACTCAGAGCTCTTTAGCTCAAGAGATCTGCAAGCTTCTGCCTCTGTGAAGAGTGGGGTTACAGTTGTGTATCACCATGCCGGAGAATATGGTAGCTTCCTAAGTAGTTATTCTTGCTAACTCAAAGTTAAAGCTCTTTATTCATATCTGAGAAAGAACCAAAAGTACAATCAGCACCCTCTAAGTACATCTCACCGAGGCAGTCCCAGTTACCCCACCCTAGTTATGGCTTTGAGAAATATCTGGGGGTCAAAGATTGGAAGTAAAATGGAAAGGGAAAATTATGGATCGACAAGTCCATAAATGTTCATGTTTTTCTTTACTTTATAAAATGTAGAAATACTTACTGCAACCTTTCTCTGAACCTTTCTTAACAATTTGAAAATATATCTGTGAATTGGCTAATAATACTTTTACTTTTTCTTTGCATAGAACTTTGCAGTTTGTAAAGTAGTATCACGTCCTTTTTAAAAGTTTCGTGGATATTGTTAACTATACTCAGTGGTTGTTTTTCCCTCCAAATTATGAACTGAAGCACATTTTCTAAAGACCCAAAGATATAGGTTTGTAAAGATTGTTTAGGATATCAACTACATTCCCATATCAAAACTTTGTAGTCACCAATTGGCTTGTTCCTCTTCTTCAGGTCTAGGCTGAGATCTTAAACCCAACTATTCAAGTCATCTTTGGACAGCATTTCTAATGATTCAATGCAAAGTAATAATCTTCTTCCTTGAAGCTCTGATGACTTTTTAAAGGAAAAATAATCTTTCCAAATGATTACTGCTTCTTAAACAGATAGCAGGAGGAAATTGGAATAAGCACCCAGAGCTGAGTTCTCTAAAGGGAAATCTCCCAGCAGAGTACAAACTGGGACAAGCCTATCCAAGAGTCAAAATCCTTGAGTGTGCGTCTAGCTGGGGATTGTGTGCCTGCTGTCCAAGTGCCAGGAGAATCCATTTACCAAGATTATCAAGAGGAAAGGTTGGCCTCTGGATAATGAATTGTTTGGGTCCACAGCAACATCTGAAGAGTCTTCAAAGGTTGGAGGTGGTTTAATTTTTGTCAATGAAGACAGTTCTTTCTGAAGGTAATGGACTAACAGCAGAAAGTTATAGAGACACAAAGTACTAGTGTTTAATAACACTGACTGGTAATTTTTAAAGTCAAACATAAAGGGTTTTGACTCAAGGTAAATTGAATATTCCATTTATCAGAACTCCAATAACCTTTAAAGACTGTACTGATGTTTTGTTTTTAAGAGCATTGCTTCAAACAGTACTGCTCAATTTTCCTTCTACTTTAAAATTGAAAGCGTGTGTTTTGTTTGAACAGTTAATATTCCTGCGGGTCTCATATATTCCAGTTAATATCCAAGAACATGGAATTGGCTATTGTCCAATATCACCCCAAAGGGCCGGATAACGTTTAGCTGGGTGGACTGCCTTCTTCCAGTCTCTCCCGTCTACGCTGTCTCGTTTCAGTCTCATGTCCACGGCACTTCGCTGTTCCAAAATTCTCCATACTACGCAGTAGGGCTAGGATTAAATGCACGCTCCCTGGCTTGACTTGTCAGGCTAAGTCTCGCTAATCTGGCCCCAGCCTCTCTTTCCAGAGCGATTTCACAAGATTCTTCTGCGGGCTATGTGCGGATCGCATCCGGTTTGGAACTGTGCATTTAATTTCTGGCATTGCAGTGACCAGAATGGGCCACAGGGTGGCATTGCAGCAATGATGTAACTGCAAAGCCTGTGATGGGGGATGGCAGGGAAGAGGACACACACACTCAGAAGGGAGGGGGAGGGAGGCCTCAGGCATGGTGACTGTAATTGAGTGGCCGGATCCTCTTCTTCACATGACCTGGCACGCTGCCTTTGGCATCAGCCAACACAGCCAGCAGCTCTTGGCTGCGGCACCCTGGGGCAGTGTCTCCAGGGCATGTGTGGGGTGAAGGCTCCAGAATACTCAGAGAAGGGCCATGGGCCCAAGGCTGGGAGCTGAGCATCCCTACCCACACCAGCCCCAGCCCTCCCGACTCAGGGCTTGAGCCCCAGGAGCTAGGAAGGCAAGGAAAGGAGTTCCTCTTTTGGAAGAGCCCGGGGCTCCAGAACCTCAGACTTTCTTATCAGATACAAACATAACAACTAACTGCATTTGCAGTGGGGTGGATCTTCAAGTCAAGAAGTCCTAGCTTCAAGCCCTGCCCCTGATGCATCCTGGCCTTGCCATCTGGTGACCTGCCATTAGCCTCTCCATGCCCAAGCAACTGTCTACAGCTTTAGTGGAATGCAAGGCATTTGCTTACATTGGAAGATGGCATTTCCTCACTGGAGTTCCCTATGTCAATGAAAGCATAGGATTGTACCCCCCCCTGCGAAAAAAAAAATAAGGTAAAAGGCCAGCACTGTGAAACATTTCTTCAGCACTTCAGTGTAATTTCAGCAATGGTGACAGGGATCCTTCCCCAGACACTGTCTGAGTGACCTTGGGTGAGTCACCACCTCTGTTGGCAGCAGATTGATCATGTATAAAATATAGGGGTTGGAACAGATGAACCCTGAGTCTCTTTCTCCTTCTAAATATATTATTGCATTATATTTTATAGGCTAAGATTCTTCCTCTGTTAACAAAAAGGAGGCAGGGGAGTGGGATCAATGGTCTCTGAGGTCACTCCTACTCCAGATCAAGGACCTTCATATCCAAAAATCAGTTTATAACATGGCCTCTAAGAGTTTCTTTGGCCAAAAATGTCTCACCTTGTGGCCAATCTGGTGAGGAGTCTCTAGGAAATTAGCAAGGTTCCAGGCACAGCATCCATTAATAGCATGGACTGAAAGAAGGCAGAAGCTGCTAGGGCTCACACTCCCTTGGCAGAGCCTTCCAAGTCCTGGGGTGCTGGGAGGATGTGCGCGATACCGCATGGAAGGTCTAACTAATAAGCCTCAACGCATGTCTAATGAGGTTTCCCATGACAAAGGAGGCTGATGGCCAGCATGCCATGTGTAGGTAGGGGCAGGTTCTAAAGTTGGCAGGAGATAGGATTCAAGAGACTACCCACAGAGGAGCGAGCTGAGCAGTTGCCCATCCCAGGTTCCTGCAGTGATTCATGCTAGGATTCACTGCACCTGCAGTGGGTGATGAGCTGGCATCAGTCATGGAATGATGGTGGGTGTCTGTAGAGGTGGCCACAAGAGCATGAAGAAGGTCTTTGTGCAAGGGCTTCAAGTGAGATATTTCTGCAAATCAGAAAATCAAGGCTGGGGCTGCAGCTGTTCACTGACCACTCCATGCCACCAGGGACAAGTATGGCCCAGAAGGGGACCGCTCTGCATGTGTGTGTGTGTGTGTGTGGGTGAATATGCCCCAAATTATGCATGTGTAAAAGGGAAAGTGGACTTGCATCTTTATGTGAGTGTGTCTGTATATATGTGGCCCAGGGACATAGTGTGCCTGCGAATTTGTCTGTATTTGCACGTAGATGTGAATAAGAGAGACATTGTGCCTGTGTCTGCATAAAATGTTATGTGTTTGCCTGCCATTATGTATGTGCGTGTGTGCATAGTGTATGTGTGTGTGTGTGCATTTATCTTTCTGTGTGTGCATGTGTATGTGTGTGTGTGCATGCATGCATGCATGTGTGAAAGAGAGAGAGAGAGAGAGAGAGAGAGAGAGAGAGAGAGAGAGAGAGAGAGAGAAAGAAAGAGAGATGGCCAAACCCACTGCCTTCCTGAGCAGCCCACTCCCCACTCTGGCAAAGCTCTAATTCTCATAAGGTTTTTCTTTACATTGAGTCTTCTTCTCTCCAAGGTCACTCCACTTCTCCTCCTTCTGCCCTGGGGACAAGTAGACTAAGTCCAGTCCCTCTTGCGCATGATAGTCCTATAAATACTTGAACACAGGTATCGTTGCCCCCACTTCCCATCCCAGTCTTCCCTTCTCCGGGATAAACATCCCCCATTCTTTCCACTGATCCTCGTATGACAGGGAATCAAGATCTTATCAGACAAGAAAATTTTATTGAGTCAATCAAAAAATTAAACTAGGTGTATATATGTGTGTTGTTCTTTAGTAATTCTTAGATGTGTCTAACTCTTTTTGGCCACTTTTGGGGTTTTCTTGGCATAACTAGAGTGGTTTGCTGTTTCCTTCTCCAGCTCATTTTACAGACGAGGAAACTAAAGCAAAAGGGTTAAGTGACTTCCCCAGGTCACTCGGTTAGAAGTATCTGAAGCCAGATTTGAACTCAAGTCTTCCTGACTCAAGGCCAGATGCTGTACCCACTGTGCCACCCGGGTGTGCCAGTAAGGCAAAATGGGCTTAGTTTAACGGGTGCCCTTGAGGAGTTTGGCTTTTGTTTACGGTGAAAGTACTTTCAGCTGTTAAGTGCTAAGCCCCAGGCCCAAAGCCCTATCAGGTGTGAAACCTGTGTGGGCGTAGATTAAGGACTTAAAAGGGGCCAATTCGGGAACCAATGGGTGTCTGGACTCTGGTCTCTAGTCGTTGAGGCGGGACTTGAGAATGCCAGAGGCTTGGCCATGAGGAGAGGTGAGAAAACTACAGCTGGAAAAAAATCCGAAGCAGAGCCGAACCCTGTGTGGACCCAGGAGTTCGAGCGAGGTCTTGAGGCCGGTGAATATGATTTATGCCATCTTATTTTTCTGTGGCCTCCTGGCTACTCTTGTGAGGTGGGCCTACTGGGCCTGGAGGCTTGTGTTCACAATACTGGAACGGGGAGGTTGGTTCGCTAATTTGTTGCTCTGGGCCCTGAATAAACTTT